>LFZN01000082.1:0-11484 GCA_001578235.1 Pseudocercospora eumusae
GAGAACAAAGTTTACCTATCTACTAATAGTCTTAGATCGTATTTAGAGAGTACGTAAGATAATAGGAGAGATAATAGCGATAGTAAGTAGATGTCTAAGATAAAGAGGTTTATATAAACCGACATATAGATATCTTAGACATTTCGATAAAGGGCTATACGTTCGAGCGTAGAGTAGTAAGCGCGGCGAGGTGTATTTTATAGTAGAGTCTCCCTCTAAGCTCGCCCTTCTTCTTTCCTTCGCAGTTCGTCTTATTAAGATAGTTGCTATATCGATTTAGACTTTAGCTTCGTTCTTCGTTCCTCTCCTCCATTCACCCGTGCTTGTGCCTTTCCGACACACGCCCCTGACATTAATTTCCTAATTAATAGATAAATTGAACACTAGCCAACACTAGCCAATACTAGCTAATACTAGCTAATACTTGCTAATACTAGCCAACACTAGCTAATACTAGCTAACACTGAATTGATTCCCTAATTAATAGATAAATTGAACACTAGCCAATACTAGCTAACACTAGCTAACACTAGCTAACACTAGCTAACACTGAATTGATTTCCTAATTAATAGAGAAATTGAACACTAGCTAACACTAGCTAATACTAGCTAACACTAAATTAATTCCCTAATTAATATATTAATTGGTACGGGGATTAATGAACTAATCGATAAAATAAACAATAAAACGAAGGAAAAACGACTCATTCTTATACATTCTGATCCTAACGCCGACTACTTGTTAAAAGTAGTCTATATACTAAAGCAGACATCCAATCTCCTATCTCAAAATCATTCTTCGTCCCTTATTCGCCTTTTAGATAAGGCTTTCTTCCTTCGGCAACTACTTCCTACTTAAGTTAACTATACTAATGGTAGTATAGAGATCCATCTAGCTTTGTACGAAAAATACGGCCGAAGAGATCGTAGTAAGTATCGAAGGTATAGCCTATAGAATAGTTAGTAAACTCTAAGGTTAATAAATTAATAGAAAAAATACTAACGTTACTGTGTTTACCTCTACTTTTTCTTATAAGAATTACAAGGCATTTTTACATTCCTTGCGTCGATAATCTTACGTGTAATCGTCTAATTCGTACCGCCTTTTCGTCCTAGAGGAAAAGCACAAAGATCGTCGCTAAAGAGAATTAATATGTTAATTAATTTCATAAATCATTAATTAATTAATTAAGAAAAGACTTACTCTAGAATTCCGTCGGGCTTATTATCCGAGCTAATGTAGACTAGATCGTCTTTATTGCTTCTAGATAAATTATTAGTTTAAGTAATACCTCGAGATTAAGTAAGCTTACTTATTTACGTTTCGTTTTAGATTGTTCCTCGATCTTAGTAGCGACTCTTCCTTCTCTGAAGTATTACTTTCCGAGTCGAAAGGAGACCTAAATTAATAGTTAGTCTATAGTTAAGTATAAAAAAGAGAATACTTTAGAAAATCTTACGGTCTTTTCCGACTCTTTAGCTTTTCTTTCTTTCCTTTCCTTTCTTTTTCCTCTTATTTTTCCTCCTGTTTTTCCTCCTATTTTTCCTCTTATTTTTCCTCCTTCTTCTTCTTTTCTTTCTTTCCTTTCCTTTCTTTCTTCTCTTGTTTTTCCTCTTGTTTTTCCTCCTATTTTTCCTCTTGTTTTTCCTCCTCCTTCTTCTTCTTTTCTTTCTTTCCTTTCTTTTCTTTTTCCTCCTCTTTTTCCTCTTCTTTTTCCTCTTCTTTTTCCTCTTCTTTTTCCTCTTAAGGGGAAGGTATATTTCCTTATTCTTCTTATTTAGGGCGGGTTGGGATCGGATGGTTATCTCGGACATAATTTTCGTACATCCGTTGAAAGTACGCTAGAATTATTAATTAGCTAAACAATTAGGAAAACAATTAGGAAAACAATTAGGAAAACAATTAGGAAAACATACCCTCTACATTTACTTAATCTTCGGCTATCTTCCGTCCCCGCTTAGTGTCTCGTAGCGTATATCCGTCTCGCTAGATATCTCTTAGTTTCTAGTAGATATTTCCTAGAATCGAGAACTTACGAGATGGTAACTCTTTACATGAGATCGAAGGTTGTTACTAACGTCTATACCGGCACAAACATGAGTGTAAACTCTTAGATTTTTAATTCTAAGAAGGAAAATTAGTCTTTCTCCTTTACTTTAAGTCCTGTTTTAAACTTACTCTTCTTAAGTTGTACTAAGAGGCGGTTAAATCTTTGCACAACACTACTTTTCGCCGGGATGTATCGTAAAGAATCCCTAATTAATTAGTTAATTAATTAATTGAACGATGAAGAAATTAATTAATTAATTAATTAGGGAATAAATTAACTATAGTTTATACTCTCCTTTTCATAGAAGAGTATAATCTATAATTAATCCATTTCTTAATTAATTAATTAATTAAGTCTTACTTACTTCTTCGTCTTCCTACTAAGCTTCTAAGTTTCGAGGCCGTTCGTTCCTCGCCTTTATTCCCTCATACTATTGTCGCGCGGGTCCGTAAGGCATTGTAATTAAACAATTATTTCTCTCGAAGGTTAAAGAACGGATAAGAGATGATATCGAAAGAAAGTTGTCTATATAGTTGCGTAAAAGTCTAACCCCGCTTCCCCTATCTCTTTAGCTAATCGGAGTAGACTAGCTACCTAATCGGGTTAGCTTCAAAATGTCTTAGGTGCACCCACGGAGCTCGCTTATTTTCCTTAGTAGGGTGCCCCGTGCGGGAGTGACACCGAGCTTTTAGTGTGGTGCACCGAGCTATAAACACCTCGAGCAGTCTCGGTCGAATCTCCCCGGAGTAGAACACCCATGCTTGGCCGCGGCCAGGATCGGTTCGGGAAATCTGGAACTGTATGGTGTCCTCAGAAGCATCATGGCAGAGGTTGAGATATTCCAAAGTTGCCAACAAGCAGCGACAATGACAGAGACGGCTCTCACTTCCGAGTTCTTCCCAACGACAAGTGGCACAAAAACACATTACACGACATGCGGTAACCCATCTGGTCAATTGCTAATCACTCTTCACGGTCTCGGCGGCTCGAGCAAGACATTCGAGCCTTTGCTCCCAAAGCTTCCACTCGATCGATATCGCGTGGTTAGCGTGGACTTTGAAGGCTTCGGCAAAACACTAACCACTTCCAAACCAGCATCAGTCGCTCGATATGTCTCCGACCTGGACGATCTCATCACGCATCTTCAAAGATCTTCACCCGAAAGCCTAGTCTCTAAGCCAGTCGTTATCATCGGCCATAGTGTTGGCGCAATCGTGGCCCTCCACTACGCAGCCACAAAGCCAGACAATGTCGCCGGTCTTAGTCTCCTCGGCGTCAGCCGGTCGGCATCACACATTGAAGCCGCGAGAGAGAGGATGCTAGGAATGGCGAACAGGGCGAGGTCTGAAGGTATCGGGCCTCTAGCTGATTTGGCAATGACCACAAATTTTCCTGAAGATACGCCGCAAGACACTCGTTTAGAGGTCAGGAAGGCTGTAGCTTCAAGTGACCTAGAAGGGTATGCCAAGACATGGGAGGCTATGGCAAGTCCAGAGCATGTGGATCCAGAGTATGGCAGAATAGTGTGCCCATGTGTCTTCGTCACTGGCGAGAAAGACACGATCAGTCCACCGACCAAGGCGAAGGAGGTCAGTGGGTTATTAGGGGGAATTTCAAAGGTGGAGATCGTGAAAGGCGGCCATCAACCGATACTCAGTGACCTTGACGGCACTGCGGCGGCTTTAGAGTGGCTTTTCGAAAGGATTTGAGAAACACCAAGCACTTACAACTTGAAGTGTGTGTCTGGCTATCACGTGCATGTTGCCTCAGGCTGCAACTGCTGCCACATATATTTGTGCGCTAGTGTAGATAGCTTCCCAATACATGAACATTCAGTTACATCAAGTTTACATCCCTCAGCTGTTCCCATATGTCCGAGCCAATGTCAAAAGGTTACCAAAGGCATCATTCCCGTGCGACATGTAATTCGGATGGAAGTTGGCGAGTGTCTCGTCTGCGCCGAAGAAACTATCATCGATGATATCTTCGAAAGATGAATGCCCTGTAGGAAGCTCGTACGTCCAATGTGAATCAGGGGCAGCCGGAGCCTCGGGCGCGACAGATTCGACGGCAGTTGCAGGCATCGTAACGTCTTTCCTGTTCTGCACGGGCGAAAGACCGCGCTGGAAATCTCGGACCACATCTCTCATGTCGATGGAATAGTGCCTTTTGCTCCGCTGAGATCCGGCAATGTCGTTAGCTTTCCTCTTGTTGTTGCTTGTAGCGCCCCTCTCGCTTCTAGTCCGCTTCTCAAGTGCCAGCAGATCAGACAAGATCATCACTCCTCGACTTGCGATCTTGCTGTTGTGCGCCGTCTTTAAGAGCTTCACAGATTCTTCGATGAGTAAGCAGTGCTCTGTGCATGCGGAGTCATTTGCGTCTCTGTGTAAAGCATCGAGTCCCAACGTGATGCTAGCAGCAACAACGAAGGCATGAAAGATCCAAAGCACGGGCGTGTCGTCTTTCGCTAATCGTGGCATTTCTCTTAAGATAGTCTTCGAGGCTGCTATGCATGTTCTTCTCGTGAAGGCGAAAGCCGAGTTCGTAAAGCTCATGGTTAAGAAAGAACGATGAATCATGATGATTTTGTGAGCACTGCTGATTGCAGCTGCACTTCGTGCCCATGCCACCCATTTAGGCCACGAAGGTGTAAGTGGTACGTTGTAGAGGAAGCCAGGTCTTTCTTCGGATGCCAAAGTCCGCATCTTCTTGTCGAATTTCAGGACCTGCTCATATCTCGTATAAGACGTGTTGGAGGTGGTGATAGCATCTTGCAGCTGTGGCATCAGTGCGGCAATGCGATGAAGATAGCTGCAATAGCTGGTGACAGTAGGTATCTCGTCCGGCAATGGCTCAAGCGTGATGTCGTCACAGTTGACGGCCTGGAGTGTGCGTGAATAGATTGGATTCACAAGATAGCATTCCGAAAACGGTATAGAGAACCAGTCTTGACTGCAGAGCTGAGTCCAGACCCTTCTGCCCGTCTCGCGGTCGACAGTCTTCGGTGATGTGTCGTCAAGCCGATGCAGTCCCAAGCTCTGCGCAATTCGTACAGCTGAGGCAAGAAGCACAGCCTGCTGATTGGAGTATCCGAGTATATGAGCGCAGATGGTTAGAGTGGCAATGGCTTCGCAAGATCGAATCGATGGTCTGGCCATATACCGCGCTTGGTTCAGACAAGTCACCACCGCGTGATGCCATTTTCTGCTCAACAGCTCTTGCTCGCTTTCGTGAATGCCCCAGCGAGACAAGGCGCTTTTGCTGCCACAACAGATACTGCCGCATAAGACCGCGAAGAGCACAGCGACCCATTGCAGGTCGACATGCGGGTGTTGTATCTGGCCACGATGGTGGTCAAAGAACACCTTCAGCTGCCTGCGGAAGCTTGGCCCATGAAACGAAGCATGATACCAGAGGAGAGATTCCAAGTGATAGTCCACGAGGCTCACCACCAATCGTTGGTCTGGCAACAGCAGCTGTAGGATTTCCGGCGAAATGTCTTCTTCAGAATCTTCGTGCACAACAGGACTCGCGCCATTGCCGCCATACAGCTTCTCGTCAACGCATGTCGTTGGCTCCTCGACTGGCGGGAGTTGCGTAGCATAAGTCACCTCCTTTCTCCTGCCCCAGGCTAAGAATTCAAGAATAGTGGCAGCGTTTGTGACTTCCTCATGCTCAGACACAGTCGCTGGACTGCCCTTATCTGGTACACTCAAACACCTGTTGACCTGCACCCGACACAATTGCGGTGCTGTCTGCCGTTGCCCAGCCCTCATGCACGACTCTCGCATTCCGGCGTCGATACATCTTTGGCAGGGTATGACCTTGTTGCAAGACACTTTCCGTCGATTGCACTCCGTACAGCACAGACTGGCCCGCTTCCTGGGTATTCCGCTCATCGTGAAGTCCAAAAGTGCTCGGCCGACACTTAATAGCGCATGATATCGTGCAGCTCGTGCTGAATGTTGATGAGCTTTAGTCTGTGGTCACGGCCATTATCTTGCCCTTGTATCTGCATGACTGGCCGTCGGCGGAGCTCTTTGCCTTACTCGTACCGGAACCTACCGCCGCCATCATCGACCATAGCAACGGGAGCAAACAGCGAGGAAAGCTTTTTTATTATGTTTGTAGAAAAGTCCTGTTTCTTCTCATTTATCTCTGCCGATGTATCCTAGTAATAATCGACACCTCTCATCTTGCTTCTAGCCAGCTAGACGCCATAACGCCGCGCGGATATCTTGTTAATGCCACCAAAAAATCATGCAGGAAAAAAAAATTATCACCGTGCCAATGCCACTTACACACCCCTCACCCAAGTCGTCCCAGTCTTGATATCACCATACCAAGCCATGAAAATGTCTCGGATGTAATTACTTCTGGGCACCCACTGACCGCGATCACCACACTTTGGTAGCACGGACTCTCCCTTAGTGACATACGTGCTGTTGAGACGCAAGAGGTTGATCTGCTTCATATGCTTCTGATCAGTCTCCGTGCGATGCGGTGTGACTTCAACCACGCCCTCTTTCTTCATCTGATTAATTTGTCTCGTGATGGTTTGTGCGGTTGCGTCTGCGCCGAGCGTCCAGCTTGCATCGACGTATCCGACCACGAAGGCGGCGTTAGGGAGGTCTTCGAGCATGACGCCTTTCCAGACGTATTTGTCTGGGACGGTATAGGGAGCTCCGTCGACGTTGAGATTCATTTTGCCGGCGAATGCGAGTTTGAGACCTGTTGCGGTGATGATGATGTCGGCGTAGAGTTCTTGTCCGTCGCTGAGTTTGATCGTGTTGTCGGTCATGTCCTTGATCGTTCCGGTGGCAATGCTCGATTTCCCGCTTCGGATTGCCTTGTAGTAATCTCCATCCGGACATACGCACATTCTTTGTTCCCATGGGCGATACTTGGGTGTGAAGTGTGGATCGCGAGGGACGGAGGAAGGTAGTTGCTTTTCTGTGAGTTTGTGCAGGAGTTTTCGCATTTTTTCGGGGTACCATGCTGAGTAGGATGTCATGATGAGTGGCATTATGATCCACTTCAGACGGACGAGAGTGTTTTGGATTGTTTTGGACCAGAAGAACCATCGTCTCAGAAACTTTTCCATGCCGTCTTCGGAGGGGACTGCGAGGACGTAGGAAGGTGAGCGTTGGAGTTGGGTGACGTGTTTGGCGGTTTGGGCCATGACTGGGGCGACGGTGATTGCTGTGGCGCCGGAGCCGATAATGACTACTTCTTTTCCGGTGTAGTCGAGGTCTTCGGGCCAGAACTGTGGGTGGATGACTTGGCCTTTGAACTTGTCGATGCCGGGGATGTCGGCTTGGAGAGGGGTGGAGTAGTCGTAGTAGCCGGTGCAGAGGAGCATGTATCGGGCCTTGTATGTCTTTTGCTTCTCGCCGTTGACTGTCGCTTGGAGAGTCCAGGTCTTTTGTGATGTGCTATAGTTGGCCTCGGTGACCATGGTGTTGTAGTGAATCTTCTTGTCAATGCCGTACATGGCGGCAGAGTCTTTAACATAGTTGAGGATGAGATCGCCTTGTGCGATGGCGTTCTTGTCTGTCCATGGCCTCCATGGGAAACCGAATGTGTATAGATCGGAATCCGAGCGAATGCCTGTATGAACGGAAGCCGGTCAGTACTCCATCTTCAAGCTCGCCCTTTGGGACATTTACTGACCTGGATATTTGAACAAGCTCCAGGTACCGCCCATTTCCCCTCTTCCCTCTAGGATGGCATACTTAAGGTATGGACATCTCTCCTGGAGGCGATATCCAAAGTTGATGCCTGAGATACCAGCGCCGACGACGATCACATCGTAGGCGTTCTCGCCCTGCAGTGGTTGCCAGGCCATGTGTGAAGCGTGGGAGTGTGGAATAACATATTGTAAGAGATGGCGTAGGATATAACTTATATACCGACGCGGACATGATCATCATCATCATCATCATCATAGAGTTTCACAAAAGAAGTTGAAGTGGCTTTGCCGAGGCAAGTACGAAGAAGCCAATGATCGTCGTGCCCACGACTTTTGCACGCGACATCTCCGCCTTCGACTTCAAGGATGGCAACTCTATTTCGCACTCCCAAATACCGAGGTGTCTTCTTCATCCCTCATACTATTCCATTCACTGACCATCTCTATCATAATAACGTGCTGCTCTTCGCTGCCTCCGGTGCGAGAGCGACGCATCAAATCGGATGCCAATCGCCCCGACCGCCGACCGACCGCAATAGAACTACACAGCATGCGCCGCTGCTCTCACACCCTCACACCTTGGATACACGTACTCCGTACTCTCCATCGGATGACATCAGCACCAGGATACCGACGACCGCATTCCTCGCGACCCGAACACGGTAATCTTCACGATGTGCAGGGGTTGTGCAAGAGCAGTGATGAAATGCTACATGGGCATCACGAGGGCATGATCTGGGGTTGCTCAACCACCTCATATCGCTAGCGATGCAACGAGGCAGTCCATAGCACTGCTCTAAGTAGACGCATTGCTAGGTAGGACAAACGACAACCAGCGCATACTTAGCGTGTTGCCTTGTCGATTATTCGCCTAAATGCTATTCGCATTCGTGTCTAGAAAGTTGGCATAGCTCGCCTTAGGACTAGTATTGTACAACTTTTATAAATTGTGAACAAAGACGCCCTTAAATTGCGTACTATCGGCGCTACAATCTAGCTCGTATAGGTCTTAGAGACTACCCTCCCGCATGCGCGTTTACTTTCTCTTGCCGATGTCTAAGGTAGGACTTTTCGCAGCCGCCTATAAATACAAGTCGAGTAGTTTAGGACGAAAAGATTAGATTACAGCATTGTTTTCATAAGACGGTGTTGTCAGAAATGTACTCGGGAGATGGAGGAACATCGGGGACCATGCCTTGGCAACAGAATTCGATTGAGTTAGAAGCCCATCTCGCTTCATGTCAAGATGCATCTAAAGTCATCGCACCACTGGAACTGAATGGCCTCCGCTCCCCGCTTCTTCAATGCTGGCATCAGTGACGGCTCTCTTGGACCACTGATACCGTAAATACTGCGGCACTATGGTATTTCGACCAGCTGGATGGCACTGCCGCATGGCATATCATTTCTTGGCTGGCTGACCGCGACGGTGGTCATCGGCTATACCAGGCTATCCTTGGGAACCAGGCGGCGTACTCATCTATAGAGCCCTTCTCCAGCTCATATAGCACAATTGTTCAGATTCTGGATCCTCGTGTCCAGTATCAAGAAGGCACATCGCTGGCTGGGTCTCATACATGGAAGTTGTGCGACAGGAGGTTTCTGTGGTCCTCTCATGGCATGGGCAAACGCTTCGAACTCTGGTGGTGGCTGGGCAGCCTTCTTACTATGTGCCGACTGGGATCGGCGCGATCAATCCTGCTCTATGCAGCTATGCCTTCTGGGATGAAACGACGTTACGGAAGCCTATGGATCAGTCAGAGCAGCGACGTAGCCGAGTAGCACTGCTTGAGCTTCGGGAATTCGTGAAGCTGAAGTCAGAAGGCTGCCTGGGTACCGCGTCTGTCTTACTTCCTCATATTGGACCTGCCATCACGGCGGGTGGATGGATTGTCGAGCTTCTGGTCGTGGTCAGTCTAGGTCATTTGTCATATGTCGGCTATATTTTTTCAGCTTTCTTCGGCGGCACAGCACTCGGACGCTTCTTGCTGGCAGAGCCCACCTTTCACCTCGGAGAGCGGCGCATGATCTCATTCTATGCAGTGGCGTGTCTTGCATTTCAGATTGTATTCTGGCGGGTGCCGAGCATTGTCGTCAATACAGTTATGGTCAGCTTTCTCGGATTCCTGGGTTTGACATGAGGGCATCTGATCGTGGTCGAATCGCCTCTGCTCTGCGCTCTCCGTTGGGGAAGCTGAGAAGCGACACCAATAGGCCGGTCATGACAGCATCGAATCGCGGGCCAAGTGAGATGCTGATTCTCTCACCTTCCCGCATTCTCGCTCCTTTCGTGCTCAACAGCCAGCGTAAAGTGTTTCGGATAGCACATGGCAGCGGCAAAACTGATCTCTCATCGAGTCGCAAGCCGACAAGTGACGCTACGCGAGTCTCTTTCGGTATATCTTTGCTGAGGCTTCTTTGCCAGAGTCGTCTTCCGTCGCATGTCCCGACCCTAGTCGCTTACGGGTGCTAGAATGGTCGGCACTAAGCGTATCGGACTGCTCACTAACGGGCGTCAGGCTGCGATCCGATGTCTTGGCGGGATCCGAGCGGGCTTTCGAAAGTGGCATGTCCTGGTCCATGGTAGCTCACTCCCTTTTGGCTTCCTTCCAAATGGGAGGCACTGGATGGACCCGGAGAAAGAATGTCGTGTGCGTTGTCGGCGTAGTGGTGCGGAGTCGAAACTCGCGCTCGTGCAACGGAGAGTGATCAGACGCGCTGGGAGCTACATCCGAAGGCATTGACGAGTCCTTTCCGATGAAGGATAATTTGGACTTCTTCACGCCGGCTCCTCGGGGATGGAAACTTCCTCGAGACGCCAGAAAGGATTTTAGCCGCGTGGTCAGCAGCTCTATCCAGAAAGTCGAATCTCTTAGGGGGAAAGTTGCAGGCAATGCCTCATCGTTTCACCCTGATGGCCGCAGCACACGAACCAAAGCAGATGTACTCGGAGTTACATCTGAAAGCATCGACAAGAGTGACTCTTTGATCTTCTTCGCATCGATCGGCCGCATTGTCAGTATCGCCGTCCAGAGTCAAGCGTTTGGGGTTGAAAGGTGCAGGGGAGGTCTCAGCACTTCAATTCGAGACATGCTCACACGTACGCGGAACTGCATCTCACAGCACCGAGAACTTGTTGGCGCTGAGTCGCAGAGTAGAGGAGATACGACTGCCCTTCCCAACATACGTTTCAAGGCAAGACGACTCAAGAGAACATTAGACATGGAAAGCACAGAAAAGAACACCATCTCTACCAGATCTCGGCGACAGCCAACCGTCAAACCAGACAACTCAAGACGTGGAAAGGAAACTCAAAGCACCACTCAACCACTACATTCCAAGTTAAATACATCAAGATCCGTCTCGGTTTCCCCCCGAAAGGGTACTCACAACGCCCAGCACGTGAAGCTGCGGATCCCATCGGGCGTCTCTAATCTACAATGCCAAAAAAATCCAAAAAACAGAACGCCCAAACGCAAATTAGTAACATCATGGGCTGGTCTTCAATAACCGTCTACCATCGCGAAATATATCCGGCCCTGCCGCTCTTTTTTGCCTCCATGCATCTACACAGCGACCACCCGACCAAGTAGCCCTGCTGCCTGTTTTACAAGTTTTTTTGTTGTCCTCTTCGGATCCGCCAATCGTTGCAGAGGACGGTTTTTTGGGTTTTCTTCTAAAGGGAGATGTGGGTGAGGGGAGAACAAAGGAAAGTGCTGATAAAGTGCTGGGGGGTTCGAC
>LFZN01000082.1:11598-129921 GCA_001578235.1 Pseudocercospora eumusae
GAAGATTCGATTCAATCGATATCGTAGTCGACGTGTCAGGGGGGAGGGGAAGGTTCGACGGCGAGGGAAGATTCGATTCAATCGATATCGTAGTCGACGTGTCAGGGGGGAGGGGAAGGTTCGACGGCGAGGGAAGATTCGATTCAATCGATATCGTAGTCGACGTCGTCAGGGGGATATACAAGCCAGTGTCGAGGTTAGGACAGGGATCGAACCACTACATTTACTGTTCCCCAAGGCCAAGCACCAGGACAACAGAACCCTACTCCATTCAGGTCTGCATCCATTTCAAACGGCGGGCAATGATGTTTCCACGCCCAATGATGGTGACAAGGTGTTGGTGCCAAAGAAGCTGGAACTCTCTTGCATCGATTCTCTTTGGTGGTGTTTGAACTTATCGCCAAAGCCCTGTCAGTGTATTCCAAGCGGAGGTAGCGAAGCCTCTCAATCGCTCGTGAATCGTCTGCATTGTCTCCTCGATGGCGAGCCCAAATAAAACATACTTGGGCTCCACTGGTTGGTGTCGCTGCAGGACTACTTCGTTGCAGTCCATCACGGCCTTGTAACCGAAGGGGCTGGTTACAAGGTGGCCGACACCGGGTATATGGTGAGACCGGTAGTACTCCCACTTGTCGTGCCATTCTTGCATGTCATGCTCGATGGCCGATCCAAATGCCTGGAGAGTGTCCTCTCCGTAGAGTGGGAGCGGCGGAGGTGCCGAAGACGGCTTCTGCGGGTGGACGTCGTTCACCCAAGCCTCGATCCTCGACTCGTCCGTGTCGTCCAGAAATCTCACATCTCCTCCCTGTTGGTGGTGCTGGAGACGGTTTGCCGTTACCTTGGCCAAGTGGTCGAGACATGGCTTCAGGAGTTGTCGGCTGTTGAAGGCCTCCGCCTTCTCGCTTTGCTGCCGCCTCTTCGCGAGTGTACGCTTCAGGGTATGCAGGACATCCCTTTGCAGTGTACGTCTGTCGTGGGCTTTGGCAGCCAGTTCGAGATTGCGGCGATGGCGCGATTCAGACGCCTCAGTGAGACCCTTCATAAAGGATTTCAAGTGTTGGCGCCTCTTGAATTGCTCGGCCTTCTCTTCAAGCTCGGCAAGGTCGCGACGCTCTTCGGGCCGTGGCGGTTCTTGTCGAGTGGGGACGCTTAGTCCAGCCATCATGTAGTCGATCTTGCGATACATGGTGTGTTGTACGGGAACCTCATCTGTCGGCAGAGGTCTCGTCCGTGGATACGGACGGGCTAGTCGGAATGGCTGGAGGCGACCAAAGTCCTTCGACTCATCGGCAGTGTATGGCGGTCCACGCGCGATGATCTTGGAGAGTCTTTGGATTTCGGATTGTGTGAGTGGTTGTTGAGTGTGTCGTTGCATTGTGTCTGTATGTTCGTTGGTCTGTCTTGGCTTGGCAACTGTGATCTATGGCAAGACTGTCAGCAGATGCTCACGACATGGCTGACGGAGCGATGATGAGGTGGGATGGAAGCAAGCAGGCAGAGTCCAGAGCCAGCAATGACATGAGGTGGAAGCCAGATGAATGGAGCAAGAGTCCAGCAAGAGGCGTGGTGGAAGCAAGGCAGACAAGGACATCTCCATTCAGTGGCTAGTCGGAAACAAGTAGAGTCCACTGAGCTGATGATGTTGCTGCAAGGACCTGTGGCTGGAAAGCTTCGACATGTCGAGGCAGCCCAAGCGACGGTAGAGATGGGGTGGTGGTGGTGGTGGTGGTGGTGTTGAAACGTCGCTCCGCCAGATTGCGCCCGGTAGAGGTTGTCATGGCCGACGACAGCAGGACAAGGCAGGGCAAAGAAGGTCACGTGGCAATGTAGACGGCAGCGGCATCAGTCAAAGGCCCTCCAGAAGTCCAGTCCAGTCCAGTCCAGTCCCACAGAGGTCGTCGTCGCCAAAGTCCAGTCGTTCCCAGAAAACCGTCCCAGAAGCCAACAAGGCAGAAATTCTTGCCAGCGATGGACGCCGCTTTCCATCCAAAAGTCTTCCAGAGTCAAGTACAAGGCTTGAGATGTGCAAGTGCTGGTGTTGAGGCAGAGAGTGCTAAGAAAGGGCGAAACTTACCGGTTTGGATGTGGAAGGAAAAGGAGAGAAAGGAAGAGGAAGGGAAGGAGAAGGTCTATCTTCCCAGGGCGCGTCGCTTCAGGTAACGACATGCTTGCGTCACGCGTCTGGGAGGAGGCTGGAGGTTGCTAGGCCGTTGCTATGAGAGAGTGAGGGAAGTGAGGAAGTGAGGAAGTGAGGATGTCTATTTGCGGATCCTGCCAAGACATATCGAGCAGCCTTGTCACCTCGACATAACTCAAGAGGAGGCGGAGAGAGTCTGCATCTGCCTCTGGCCGTGTGAATCAGCATCTTCATGGTCTGTCTGCATAATTGTACTGACTTCAATGTCTGGAATACTTGGCCCGAGCGCCTGACGTTCGGCATGCCGAGACTTACCGAGCGGCCTGCAACTTTCGTCCTCTGTCCAAGAGGTCCGATATGTTGGTGTACAAGGAGTTCAGGACGTGTCATACATTTCATGTTGGGAAGCTCCACAGCACTAGATACAAGCCGCTCGCAGCTGGCCGTGGAAGGCACAACATCATCTTTGCAAAGAGACAAATCCAACCATGAATTCTCAACCAGAGCGAATGAATCCTGGGACGAAACCCCATAGCTCTCAACTACACCTTATTCCGGCCCAGACGATTCCTCCACGCCCTCCTCCCGCTATCCCATCGTCTTTCTACAAACACTAACCTCCGTCACACTCCCAGTAGGACAAACACAAACCCCAACCCCACCATCCACAGTCTTCGTCGTAAGTACACAACCCCCACACTCAACTTCCTTGGTCTTGGTCGTTGCATACGTATGTCCGCAATCGCCACAGCCGGGCTTAACCTCTGTCACGCCGGTCGTACAGGCCATCGAGCAAGCCGTCTCTGTAGATGTCATACTGTAATCGGTAACAGGAGGTGTAGCGCATCGACACTGTGGCGTCGCAGCATATTCCATTTCGCAGCCGTGGCAGTTTGTGTATGATGTTGTGGTATGGCCTGCGATTGTATTGCAGCACGTGAAGGATGTTGGGGCGATTGTGGTCGTGCATTTTGAGCCTGGAGAGTAGGTCTCTTGGGCTGCAGTGAAAGCCAGCAGCGTGGTGATTGTGAGGATGATGGAGGACATGGTAGCTGTTGTGTTGTTCTGAGTTGTCATGTTTAGGAGGATGTGTTGTCGTTCTTATGTATACAGCTCCAGTGCAAACATTCCTGAATTCGAGTGCAAGTGCGACGTGCTTTCAGCTTCTATACTTGTATGTGTGTGTGTCGTGACTGACTCTCCTGGCATTCCGAAATGGCAGATCCTTCTCAAGCCAAGCCGAGAAATACTACATCGATTTCATGCATTCGATGGGGTTGCTTGAGCTGTGATTGATCAATGCCCTCTTTCTTCCGACTGTGGCTTGGGCGAATGCGAGTTCGTGAAACAGTCGTCCCAAAGTAGGACTGAATGGCACGGTTTCAGCTGACTCAAATCACCCATAAAGTTGCACGAGCTACCGGCTTGGTATGCTTGGCCTTGGCGATATTGTAACCATTCTCGAAAGATGGCTTCAAGACTTTCTTCGTTACTTTCATATGCTTCGTCTATGGTAAACCACTTTTCTCATAAGCTCCATGCCTTCCCGCTGGCCCTGTCCGCCTCGCGCCATGAGCCTTGACGAACATCCAACACGCCGCAACGATTGCTCCCACCAAGAACAGCTTCACTGGCAAGGTCAGACCTTCACCAGCGGGCACCTTCTCAATGTTGATGTGCGAGTTGACCTGCTCCTTGACCGAAGCCTTGGCCTGGGCAACCACATCGTCGGAATCGAACGTCTCATCAGCGCTCAAAGGCTCAGCAGCTTCTGCCGTCCCTGCGTAACCTGCAATCATCCATCAGCATGAACTTCTGCAGCCCAGCACGCCGACCGGGTTTTGTGTCGTGGCGGACGCACTGGCTTAGAGCTCCGCCCGCAAACCTTCTTCTGGCACTTCGAGCTCGCCGCTCTTGGCGATCTTGATGTCGTCTTTTGGTTTGTCTCCTCCCGCCTTGGGAGCGTTCTCAATCTTGTGAACAATGTCCATGCCCTCGAGCACTTCGCCGAAGACGACATGACGGCCGTCGAGCCAGGAGGTGATGACGGTGGTGATGAAGAATTGCGAGCCGTTGGTGTTCTTGCCGGAGTTGGCCATGCCTAGAAACACATTAGCCTTGAATGAGACATGGTTATGCTCGTCATCACGCACTAAGAAGACCCTTCTTGCTGTGCTTCAACTTAAAGTTCTCATCGTCGAACTTCTCGCCGTAGATGCTCTTGCCGCCAGTGCCATCGCCGCGAGTGAAGTCGCCGCCCTGGACGTGATCAGTATGTAGGGGCAGAGGTATTGGGGGCTTTGCTCATCACACCTGAATCATGAAGTCCTTGATGACACGGTGGAAGATGGAACCCTCGTATCCGAAGCCCTTCTCTCCGGTCGCGAGAGCTCGGAAGTTCTCAGCCGTCTGCAGGTCAATCAGCTTCATTCACATGTCGTCGTTCTGACTTGTGCTTCGTCTATACCTTCGGCACAGTCTTGCCATACAGCCCCATCACGATGCGTCCAAGATCCTCGTCGCCATGCTTGATGTCGAAGTAGACCTTGTGGGTGATCTTTGGCCCTTTGGTCGCCTCGACGGTCTGAGCGAAATAGACGAACGCAAAGGTGAGGACCAGCAAGAACGTGGCTATGAGCTTTTGAAAGTTTGCCATCCTGTTGAGTTGTAAGATAGCAGAAGAGAAGTGGTATATCGGTATATCCGACAGTAGGTGGTGTTGGCGATTGAGTACAGCTGGTCCCTGCCAAGCCTGACATGCTGTGATGCGGCTCTGCGGATCTTTCCACTGTGCAGCATTCACGTCGACTTCATCGCGGAAGCACATTTTCTCCAAGTCCTCCATCGCGCAGGCTGTCATAATGGTACATAACACTCCTCCAGCATACCATGGCCCCCACTGATGATCGACAGGTGTTCATCTTCGGCGTCAACTTCCAAGAGTCCGCTCTCGTCGCGCGCTCCTTACAATCCTTCTATGGCATTGGCCCGAAAGTCTGCGAACGACTGATGGCACGCTTCCACATCCACAAGACTGCCAAGGTCGGCTCGTTGAAAGATAGACAAGTGAACGATCTGGCGGGAGAGTTGAGCACGATGACGCTGGAGAACGATCTGCGGCGGCAATTGCAGGACAACATCAAACGCCTGCGAGACATGGGCGCATACAGAGGGAGACGGCATGCTATGGGCCTGCCAGTGCGAGGACAGAGGACGAGGACACAGGTAAGGATTTCTCTGCGGAGTGTCGAATGGGATGATATGCTGATTACTTGGATACAGATCATGACTGCGAGGAAGCTGAATCGCGTAGAGAGAAGAGGATGAAAGTTTCTTCTTTGGATTCTGGGATGCATAGCGTTGGCGCAATAGACGAGAATGCTTTTGAAAAGCGCTGTGGGATACCATGTACAGATATGCTCATGTACACTGTCAGAACTAGATATGTTCTTCTCTCAGGCCCTGGCCAAATGCAAGCTGTCCATCGTGTGCCGGAGGTCTCGTTGGAAAGTCCCATCGCTGGCCGCGACTGCGTGGGTATCTAGATCTGACGTCGGCATCACCTGGACAAACTGCTGGTGAGGTGTATAAAAATGAAGCGTCCAATCTATCTCGCGCTTCTCGTGGGTGGCGCTCATGTCACTGCTCTCATCTCTCATTGCTCAAATACGCTAAAAGAGCTTCTGCCAGGAACGACACCGGTCACTGCTTGCAAACTGAGCAAATTACTCACCGCCAAGCGCTCACATGCGTCACCAATTGAGCTTGTGGAGCTTGTGGAGCTCGGACCTTCGCGTTGGAGCTAAAGCATGCTACTACTTTCCGCAAGCCATCCAACTTTCATTTACTTCTCACACCTTCTCATAGCTCGCTATCGAGTCACCATCCCGCCGCACAGCAGACTGAGATTCGCGCTAGGCGTCTTGCAATCTCTTAGTGCCCCGGCGCCTTTCTCAGCATTACGATCCACCACAACCGGTGCGCCTGTGCGCGCCATCTGGCCGTAACTTGAAGTTACATCTTCAGCTCGCCACCATCCTCTTGTGTCGCCGCGATGAGCTACAATCGCCCTCTCAAAATGGATCCTCCACGTGGGCCTCGAGGTTCCGGCGGATGGCTTCCGCTCATCGATGAGCCACGAGGGGCTTGCTACATACACTCTTCCATTAATCGTGTCAGGGATGGTTACGTGTATACATCACATACCAATGGCGAGTGCAGGAATCGCGACAACAAGTTTCATCCTCACACCCGCCTTCCCAATTCGTCGTTGCGCCAAGGACGCTTGGGAGGTCGACAGCCAACACGACCAGCTTCGCAAGGAACTTCGCCCATGCGAGCAGATCCTCAAGCGCCGGACTATTCGCAGCGCCATGAGCAACGACCTGTCCCGCCAAGTCCCTCCATGCCCAGACGAACCCGCGATGACCGTCATGACCAGCCACCCCAAACAGATGGGCCAACGCGAAAACACGCACGTCCGTCGACGCCACCTATTAAGCAGGAAGAAGCTTCGCCTCGCCCTGACCCAGCACAACTCGGCCCGAGTACGTTCTACAAAAGCTCTTTGTGACATATTCCGCTAACAGGGTTTAGCTGGGAAGCGCAGAAAAACATCAGTCGCATCCAATACTCAGATCAAAGCCGAAAATACTTCGATCCTGGAGAACAGGCCGTTGAACCAAATGAACGGCATCTGGCAGGAGGCCTCTGCTCCGTCACTTTTGCCGCGGCCTCGAAGTGTCAAGCGCAAGCCGGATATTGCGTACTACGAACCGAATGGGAAAGCAACACAGGCTGAGAACACCGTGTACTATTCGACTAAGCCTCTTAGCCAGTACTGGCAATCAATCCGATCGAAGCATTCAGAGGACGCTGCACTAGACAGCACGATGTCGGAGATCCAGACCTTCAGTGACCCCGTTCGTCGATACGCACCACCCAAGCTTGTGGCAGTGCTGGGCCCCACAGGCCACGGCAAATCTACGCTCGTTGGCAAGCTAATCAACAAGCCTGACGCTGTGGCGCCTAATGGCTTCGCTCGAGGGACTGACGTTCCACAAGAGATGCGGAGTGGTGTACCAGGACAGGACACCGACATGCTGGTTTCTCCTCAATTCTTGGACGAAGCCAGCCTCGAGAATTTTGTTTGCAGCAGAGTGTGCAAGATTGTGGAGTTTGTCAAGAAGCACATGCCTCATGAGCACAGTCCGGAGGAAGTTGAGGAGCCCGGAGATCTGATGATGGAGCAATACGAGAGCAATGTCAGAAGATTGCTTTCGCTGGTCCACGAGTCCGAGAACACAGATTTCGCAAACCTCGAAAGTTTCAAGGCTTGGATCAGAGAGCAGGCTTGTGAAGACGATGGAGTAAAGACTTTACACCGCATGATCCTTCGGCGTGCACAAGTGACCATGATACCAAAGCTGCGCGACTCAACATACCCAGTATCAGACGCGGAAGGCATGGCACAGATTTTGCACAAGCTCAGAAGACCCCAGGATACTGTGGAGCCTCATCCATGGCCTCTTTTGCAAATAAATCGAATTCACGCCAAGGACCAAGAACTCGCCGAGGCAGGTGTCATCGTGTCAGACACTCCTGGTCACAACGATGTAGACTCAGAGCTGAACGAGTCTACCGAGGCATATCTGGAAACCTGCGACGTTATGCTGCTGGTCCACCAAGTCCTCAGAAGTGATGGATTCGAAGAGCTTGGTCATTATCTGGAGCTTGCCATGAGTTCTGGTAGACCGATTTGGCTCATCATCACCAAGGCTGATTCCCCAGTTGAAAAGGCTGAGATTCTCGACTACCAGACGAGAATGGGCGAAAATGATCCAAAGCTTCTAGCGGTGGGCAAAATTCGCAAACGCATCGAAGAGTGTGACAACGAAGTGCAAGAACTGGAATCTCAGAAGCAGCAGATGGGTCCCACTGATCCGAACTACGGAATAGTGGATCAAAAGCTCATTCAAGCCCAAGGAAAACTTTCATTGACCGAGCAAGAGCAGATACGACTTGAACGCGGTATCAGAGAGTCGAATGTGCGATATCACTTTCAGCGGAAGATGGCTGTGCTCCAACCGGGCCGCGAGGCTACGGTCCCAATCTTTTTCACTTCGGCGATTGAGCCTGGCGGGAATCGTGCAAACAGAAGCAATGCGCGTACGAAGACTGATTCGGAATACTCTGGCATTCCGCAGATTCAGCGCAAGTTGTTCGGATTGACTGGACGAGCTAGGTTTGCTGTACTGAGGCAGAACACTGCCAGTCTGCGCTCCCGCCTGGAGGCTTTGAAAGGTCTCGTTTATCAGAGCGGACTCGAACGACGACAAGATGCCATCAAATCGGACCTGAAGAAGGCACTGAAGAGCGGCCTGAATAGAGCGTCTGACAGCCTCAAAACCAATTTTGTCGCGCTGGTGATTCAGCATTGGGACGCACTGCAAAAGCAAGAGGGCGCCAGATGGGCAGAAGCGACTTTCAGGCTCGTGGAGCAGTGGGGAGCTCTGCAACCCAAGACGCATACTGCGTACTGCAAGAAGGCTGGGCATTGGTCCCCAGTCCAGCTTCGTCGGAGTGCCCGTCAGCACCAGTCCTCGCAAGTTGACGGGTCATGGAACAGGCAAGTCCAGAGTCTCTTGCTGGACGACACCAATGCTACGATGGAGAAACTCCAACAGGATGTTCACGGTCTTCTTGAGAGTACGATATCTTCCTTTGGCGCAGATGTGCTCATGGAGGTCCGTAAAACCCTCGCTGAGGTCTCAAGCTCTGGGGAAAACATCAACATACAAGCTCTTGTGGACTTTATTGCGCTGCAAGAGGAGCAATTCTCTAAGCTCTTTGAGGAATTGATCAACGATGGCCAATCCCATGAAAATGACCTATACAGCATGATTCAGAGGATTCACGCACTGATCGTCTTCAACTCCACCGAGGCCTCATACATTGGCCAAGCCATGAAGAACACATACAATCAGGCCGCCCAGATTGACAGCAAGTCGAATTTTAAGCGCGGGGAGCTCAAAGGCACGAGGCCCCAGAAAGCTCGCGCCCTTCGCAACAATATCATCTCCATGCGTCTCTCTGGAGTCGACTCAAAGACGCCAGTGAGTGAGCGGATTCGGAACTTTCGATTCTTGCCTGGGATGAATACTGCAATCAAGAAGGATCTCAAGGCCAAGGCGAAATTCCGTTTCGATTTGTTCGACCGCGAGCTGTCCTTGCCCAAGCAGTTGATCGAAGATAAGATCGATCTGGTCTTTGGAGCATCGCAGAGTGATGCTACGAGAATGAGCGCTGCAGATGCGCACGCTGTCCAGGAGCATTGCAATTATGCTCTGAAGCAAGTTGATCACGCTGATGGCCTTCTTCGGGAATGTGCTGAGTGGGAAGCCGGGCTGGCGGAAGCGATGAGAGTAGGGTGAACGCCGTAGCCAGGAACACTACATAATGAAGCCTTACTTACGACACAGAACCAGAGCACAAGCCATATGTAATCACCAGGGGACAATTACAAAACCTCACTTTCGGAGTTGTAAGACTACACCTCCCTCATCCGCTCACATCCTGCTCACTCCCTTCTCAGCATGCATAGCGCGGCTTCCATGGCGAAGACTTTGGAAGCCACCGCCCCTTCTCGACTGCCATATCTTAGCATCGCCGTGTTTCCTCGCTGCGATCCATTAGCCTCACTGTATTCAACAGCACCATCGAACATATCAGATACAGCCTGGTTCAGTATTCCCAGTACCCGCTACACATTGCTCTTCAGCATACACATCGAGCACCAGCCGCCACCATGCTGGCTCATGTGGCCGTGTTAGGCGCATTAGGACTGACCAAATCTTCTGCTGTCTCTTCAAAGGTCGAGTCGAGAGGATACCACAAGTTGACTGTCAGTCGAGCGCCAAGTTTACCCTTCGATTCAAAGGCGCAATGGGTCCCTGCTGGTGGGAGCTACTTTGTTGACATAGAGATCGGTAAGTGGCCGGAAGATCCCTGAAGGCTCTTACACACTACGCTGACTTCTCTGATGGGCACTCCGCCGCAACCTTTCAAAGTTCTCCTCGACACCGGCAGCGATATTCTTTGGGTTCCCAGCTCAAACTCTTCGGCCTGCGAGGAAGACATCTGTGCTGGTGGTCAGTTCAAAGCCAATGCCTCTTCAAGCTTTTTGGCGGCCAAGGACTCCCGTCCATTCAATGTCACCTACGACGATGGGTCTCAGGAGCTTGGGATCTTTGCTTCAGACATGGTTGGTCTAGGCGATATCTCTGTTCCCAATTTCACCTTCGGTCTCGCAAACAAAGTCCAGGTCTCACCTCTTACGCCGAATGGCCCACAATATGGAATCCTGGGTATCAGTTACAACTCGCCCACTTTCAATTGTACAAGCGTGAATGATCCCACCACCTGCACCCTGATTCCTACAGTGATCGACCGAATGTACGACTCTGGCGTCATTGACTCGCGCTCGTATTCCATCTACCTCGACGATGTTCAGGAACAGAAGGGAAACATTGTCTTTGGAGCCATCGATACTGCCAAGTTCTCTGGAGATCTCGTCACCATGGATGTCGTGAAGAGGCCCGGCGGCTACGTGGGTCAAATGCTATATCTCACCTCTGCAACCTTGGTTGCCGATGGGACGTTCAAATCTTCGCCGTTGGCTCATACTCCATACGAAGGGCTCCTCGATACAGGCTCGAACTACTTGCAAGTGCCCAGCACCGTCTTCCAACAATTCGTAAGACAGATCCCGGAGAGTGCTTTTGCTTCTTCACTCGATGGAACTGCGGTATATTGCGATCAAGCAAAGACCAGTTTGGGCCTTGTTCTCGGTTTCAAGGACGCACAAAATAGATCGGCAAACATCGAAGTTCCTTTCCGTGAAATGCTTACTCCAATATTTAATAACGGAGATGTCTACAACAGCAGCTGGTCCACTGTTCCGCTCACACAGAATGGAAGGGCTCTATGCGACCTCAGCCTTGCACCCTCGTTTAGCCCCATGCTCATCCTCGGAGATCCTCTTTTGCGGAGTGCGTATACATTCTACAACCTGAATGAACACACCATTTCGATTGCGCAGCCGAGCTTCTTTACCGACAAGGAGAACATTGTCACTGTGGGCAAAGGTCCAACGCCTCATCTGAGCGGCCTTGGAGAAGACTCGATTGCTGGCGGCCATGTTGATACACCAGACGACGATCTAGACACCAATAGCGATGCTCAAGGCATGGGATTCTCACAGCGAAGAGAACACCAGGCCAGCGCTGCTGGTGACAGGGACTGTTCCACCGTTGAGCGAGAATGCCCTTGCGTACCGGAAGATACTTGCCAAGCATGCAAGACTTCCTCTGGACTCTTCAGCCCACAATGTGTCAATTTCTACCAACGTCTTCAGATCTACAGCTGCCTGCCTTCGGTCTCCAAGTCAATCGGCCTAGACACAGCTCGGGAGTTATCCAGCAGCACCGACTTGGACTCGCCGTTACTCTCCAAGCTGATGGTGGACACTTCTGCCTGTGACGCATACGAGCATCAATGCCCCAAAGCGCACAAGCACGACTGCAAAAGCTGCCAGCGTGCAGCCAAGGCCTCGGACAAAGATCGTAAAGACGACGAGAAGTACCGCAAAATGATCAAGGAATGCAACAAGTTCGCAAAGCAACTCTGCGAGGACGAGTGTGTGCCAGATGCAGATTGTCAGTTCGTGTCATTGAATGGTTCTAGCATCGCAACAGCTCAGGGATCGCGCAGCACAGCTTCGGACAGTCTGTTGTCGCACCCAGGGACATCCGACGACGACTCCGTATGCGACCAAGAACATCAGCTATGGCCAGAAGCACATGAATGGTACTGCAAAGATTGTATGCATACTCTCAAGAGCCTTCTCAAGGACCGACGAGACGACGAGAAACAGGAGTGGAAGAAGTGCATCAAGCACGACCATTGTCTTCCGACCGATCAATGCCAGCAGCTATCATCGCCTAGCTCACCAGATTCAAGGGGAGTATTCGATGACACGCTCTCAGAGGACTTTCCCGATCCCAGGACGCCTGTCGAATACAAACCTAAATGCAAGCAACTGAAGAAGCACTGCTATGACATTAATGGACACGACTGCAGGAAATGTGCGAGAGCATACGAAGAGCATCTGAAGTTTTCTAACAGTCCACAGATCATAGACAAGCACGACAGAGACTGTACGGAGTTCTCGCAGCAGTTTCGACGCAGCGGATGGCCCCATGTTCGTCAAGCTGTCGGTGATCATCTCGACATTGATCAGTCACCGCGACCGAAGGAGTTCATCACCGATGTGAAGCTGATAGGCATTCTCCAAAACTTTGCGGCCAGTTCATCCTGCGACAAACTCGCGAGCAGATGTTCAGACGTGTCGGAGACCGAATGTGAGGCATGCCAGACTGCCCTCATAGGGAACACTTCCTGGATCGAGGTAAAGGAAGGTTGTATGAAGTTTACCGAGCAGTTGTGCGCAGACCAAGGCGAATGCTCCGGCCTGACAGAGTCTCAATGTGCTACGGATTTGCAGCTTCTGCGTGACATGCCAAACTCACCACCGATACCAGAGCAAAAGGCTGTCTTCGATGGCATTGATGTTGAGGCTACGACGCTTGAGGCATTTAAAACTAGCGACCTCAGTCCGGCACTTCTTGAAAAGAAACAGAACCGCAAGGCTATGACTGCCTGCGCCGAACTCCTTTCGAATAACGAGTGCGTGACCACTGAGGGCTGTAGTCAATGTACAAGCTGTGCCGTCAGGGGAGAGGGCTGCGAACAGTGCCAGGCCGCACTGCACCGCTGCGAACTGGATTATCTATTACCGCTCTTTGCTCCACTGAGTGCATCGTTGGCAATTGTCACCTCCGCCGCCTCAGCAGTGTCTACGTTGACAGAGGTCACTGTCGAGACTACGTCTGCTCCACTCCAGAAGAAAGATTTCATCGGCACTGCGGCAGATTTGCCATGCAATTTGTTGAGCTGCAAAGAAGACGCTGAATGCTGCGAAGGAGATGGTGAGGCCCCGTTATGCTTGTCGTGCCAGCATCACGACGCAAGCTGCAAAGAGTTCTACGAACAGTTCAATCTCTGCCAGCAGGACGGTGATGTGCTCAAATTTCCTGGCCTTCTTGACGAAGCCTTTACAAAGTCAAACAGCTCGACGGACACTGCCACAGCAATGCCGACACTCATAGAACGAAATGAGGTCAGCATTGAATGCAACCATTCGGCGACTATGACTGGCGAAATGTCACTGACAGCATCAACGTCTTCTGATCAAACAAAGTGGCATTACACTGATCCTCCGAGCCCAACAACGTCAACTCGCGAGCCCGTCGAACCCAGGTTTGAAGATTGGCCATGCGACTCGCTCGGAAGCCTCCATTGCTACGCAGCCACAGGAGCTTGTAGTCTCTGCAAAATGAGCGGTAACGGATGCGAGCTCTTCAACGCCTTGTTGACCAAATGCAGCAAAATTGGTGAGGGCAACAACGATTTGGCTTTGTTATTTCCTGGACTGTCGGCGGCTACGGAGCGAGAGCACATCAGCCCGTCCACTGGCAGTGATGGGCCCTCGACGACCTGGTCTGATGCAGATCCTACTTTGACCGAGGAATATGAGTGGCCTGTTTACACCAATCCCGCCGACTTGTATTGCGGCTACCTCGCAGTGGCAAACTGCTACGAGGCGGCAGCAGCTTGTACTCCTTGCAAGATTCATGGCTTTGGGTGCGACGAGTATAACGCTTTTTTGAGCTTATGCGCGGAAGAGAATGACTGGAATGATGATGAGGAGGATTTGATGCTGAAGTTTGGTGCTTAGATCAGTTATCGCGATCCCCATGATGCGACTTTGGAGATTCTTGCTGGATTAATGTTTGTTGGGAAGGGTCAGAGACTTGGTACCTGTGGTGTTGTGATTTTTAATGTTTTGGTACCTAGGTAATTATTGAAATTCTTCTTCATGTTCGATCTTCTCTATTCCATTCAGTGCTGCACTTCGCGATGATCATGAGATCTGATGCTGATTTTTCTGAATGCATGTGCTATTTCGGTCTTTGGTGTTGTTCTTCATATTTTGTCTTGCATGATGATATTCAAGATGAAGAGCTTTTTTCTACTTTTCATGATGCTACTTGTAATTATTGTGTGGCTCGCGATTCGGGCGCTGCTTGAAGTAATGGGCGTTTGAAGGGATACAGAGGAAACAAGCACAATACTTGCTTCTTATGCGTATGCCGTTTTCTGTTTGCTCTCGTTGCGTCCGTCGAATCTTGCTCAATGCCTTGGCCTTTGATGTGGAATTCCATCTCTCTTCTTCTGGTCGCGCAGATTGATAGCAAGGAATGTTTCTCTTCTCAAGTATTTCATTCTGCGATCGTGCTGCGTGGTGTAGAGTTCGTGTTGGTGCGTCGCATAGCTGATCAATGGCCCGAATCTTTGATGGCGGCCGAGGCGTGATCGTTTGTTTCGGTGGTGACAGGTGGCAGCTCTGTCTTTCCGTGAAGTCTAACGGCCTCCACGATGCAGGGCATCAGGAGGCTGTCCAGGTCGTTCTTCATCAACTCCACGATCTCGGGAAGTTGTTGTTCGAATCCAGGCGTTTCTCGATCTTGCGCCGGCCATTCTCCAGTTCTCGCAAGAAGCTCCAGGATTGCCGTACGGAACTTGTCTAATAGCGTCTTCCAATTCATGATATCACCATTAAACATGCCCAATACCCCCGTGCAAAAGTTTGCTACGAGGAGAC
The DNA here is from genome assembly GCA_001578235.1 of Pseudocercospora eumusae. Taxonomy (NCBI): domain Eukaryota; kingdom Fungi; phylum Ascomycota; class Dothideomycetes; order Mycosphaerellales; family Mycosphaerellaceae; genus Pseudocercospora; species Pseudocercospora eumusae. Next base: position 26,520 of record LFZN01000082.1, read on the forward strand.
ATGCAGTGCCATGTCTATCCGCAAGGTCTCGGCGGCCTTTTAAAACAAGACTTGTCGAGATCGATGGTGCAAGATGCCGAAACCAGGCCAAGATGACTGGCAGAAGCAGCGATTTGCTGACGTATGCCTGCTGACCGTCCGTCAAATGATTTTCAAGAGTCGGTATGTCCTCGTGTAGCTTCAGCGTTCGCTGATAAGCAGCGCCAAAGTCGTGTGGGTGAACGAGGCATGCACGAATCAATGTAGACATTCTCACGGGTATGTCGAACTGGGCTGCCGGATACTGCACTGGGTTGGCCTTGTAGCCTGCCTCAACGACCAGCCGTAGCACTGCACCGATGCCCTCTTCGAATATTCTGTATGGGAGCGAGTGTCGTCTGGCAAACAACGACTGGTTTCTTGGTGCACGAATCGTTTGTTGGACCTCCTGCTCCATCGCCAGGAAAAGCTGAAACCCGGCCATCGTTTGATGACGATTTCGTGATAGCACTGATTCGATTGCGGAGGCAATACTTGTCCAACCCTGCACAAAATCCGGTCCAGTGGCTCCCCCAATGAAGCTGTGATAGTGCCAAAGGCGGGCGACCACTGCAGCCACGGCAGTTGTCAGCAGCTTATCATAGTTGATGAAGGCCTGTGGCTGTAGCGAGCAGGCAAGGATTGCATCATGGGAGTCGACACCAAACTGCGCGTGAAGGGCCAGGCGCGCTGCCGGCTCATCGTACTCGAAGTCGAACTGAGGCCAAAACCAGATCTGCTCGATTTCGTCGTCATCTCCATCTTCTTCGTCCTCCCTGTCGTCATGATAGTCGTCATCCGGCTTCTGATAAAGCTCTTGACGGCAGGCGGGGCCTGTTGTAGCGCAAAAGTCAGCGGTCTCCATGGCATTAAGTGAGGCACTGCTCGCGAACTTACAAGTATGCGAAGTCGTCAGCCACTGCTTGAGACACTCGAAGCAGAAGACATGGCGGCATGAAGTCAAAGTGGACTCGACGATCGGTTCGTAGCAGACCGGACAGTCTTGATCTGGTGCAATTGCGACGCCGCTAGTAGGTTCGAGTTGTGCCAGGAATTCGTCCTTCGTGAGCAGCGCCATCATCGGCGGCAACGCGCTGCAGCTCAGCGACGAAATGCTGGGTGTGTAGGATACCACGAGGAAGCGATAGGGATGTCGAGTTGTGCTTTCACGGCGGCAGCGACTTGAAGATCTTGATGTCTTGAGGTCAACTAAGGAAGCGCGTGGAAAGTGAGGAAGCAAAGACGTTTCGGTAAATCTACGGCCCGTCAGCTTCACATGCATCGCCGAATGTGCGGTTTATGCATCACCTACGACTCATAGCTCAAAGAACGTCCGCATGAAATGATTCCACGACTATGCTAATACCCGTTCCTCTCCAAGCGAATTGATATACGACCTGTTCGCCCAACGCTGCATGTCCCGTCTGCGTAAAAATGACATGCCGGGTTCTTACTGCTCGCTCACAGCCGTGCCTGAGGTGGCCGAGGAGGCTGAAACATACCCTCTGGCGCAGAGATCGTCGTAGTACTCCTCGGCCGCGGCTACGACAGGTATGAGTATGATCTCAAGGTCACGTCCCATCAGCTCCAGCATGCGCGCCAGATTCACCTGGAAGCTGGCCCTTTCCGTAAGGGTGGCCTTTCCATATAGTGCGTTGACCATCTTGCGGGCGCAGACATGTGCCGTCTGCAGCCATCGTTTATGAACCTGCAGTGATGCGATATTAGCGCAACCCTCATACACACCTGCATTGACCGGAGCGCGTAGTGCCTTCTAGATTTCGTATTCGATTTCACATAATAGCGTCAAGCCGGCCATTCGTAGCCCTCAGTTGCGACTCAGAGCCTTTTGAACAGCAGAAGCGACACAGTTCCAGCCATCGAGATAGTAATGAGTGTTGGCAGAGTCCAGCTCGACAGGCCAAAAATGCATACGACGTTCGATGCGCGCGACTGCCACTGCAAGTAGGCTGTCGTAATCTACATGTGTGATGCAGCTGAGCGCAGAACAAGGCTTTATATCCATGACGCCGAAGTCTTCAATGCTTTCCCGCATTCGTTGAGCTGCGTCCACATCGTAATCGCAACCAAAGTCAGGCATGTCCTCCTGGACCTCTTCCTCTTCCTCCTCGTCACTGACGGCATGCTCGTTGGACTCTTGGTCGTCCTCGGGTTTCTCAAAAAGCGCGCGACGACAAAGAGGGCAGGTGTGAGCCCTCTCCAGTAGCCAACGCCCCAAGCAATTGAAGCAGAATCGTCCTTTGACAGCAGCGCCATGCTGTGCGATAGTGATGATGACTTCTCAAGTGGAAGTATGCTCGATGAAAAAATGCGCAAATCTTAGACCGAGAGGTCGAAGACTTGAAGGGAGGTCTCCGGTTGCGACTTGATGTTGGGAAGGAGAGGAGCATGGCAGCTGAAGGCCATGGTCGCCCGGCTGTTCTGTGCACCTTCGTCTTGAAGTGCAAGCCCGTTCGCATGCTCCACTCATTGGGAAAGCAAAAATGCGAGAGATTCAGATCGGTCCACGGATGAGTGTTTGTGGCTTTTTGAGGCAGATAGTAAGCTCCCGTCCACCTCACTGCACTTGGAGGTGTCGCAAGAATGTGAAGAAACAAAATTGAAAGCCCGGCCTCTTGACGCCACACTACGATCGGACTCGAATGCCTCCCATCACTGGCGTAATCATGCATGCAAAGCGCGCATCATGTGGAATCTCAACCTTCGAAAGCCTCAAACGTGACCACTTCGACGCTGAGGTCTTCCAAATCCATGAGCACCACTTGCCCAGTCTCTTTGAAGCTAGGTACGGCTATAAGCTTCACCTGCTGGCCATGTGGTCCTTCAATCGTGCTGCTCTCAAATTTCGGCTGACATCCCGCAAAGTAGACGTGCGGACATTCTTGAATCACGAACTTATCTCCATCCTGGAAGGGGAAGCACCAGAGAGTATCAGGAGCTGTGGGCGCAGACAAGCGCCATCTCAGCATTGCTTCCATCATCTCCAATCTCTCCTCTCCGTCGACGTACTTGTAGACATCCTCCACAGTTTGACCACCAGCGCCCAGGAATCTCCAGCCTTGAAGATCGAACTCGGCAGGATTGGTGGTGGAGTCGAACCAGGAAGGTTCTGTGGCGGTGGCGCTGGCGGTGGCGAGCTGCGCAGCCATATATGCTCTGCATCTGGTGAACATGGCAGGATGAATGGGCTGTTGAGGCAGTGCTGTCGAAGTCGGGTCTGTAAAGCCTGGCAGGAGGGTAATGGGTATTGATGGCAAAAGCGATGCCATGTATGAGTCTAGCCTTTCGGTGGGATTCGCGTTGTATGCTGATGCATCGTAGCCATAGCTGCGCTTCCCTGATTTCTTTGCTGCTGCGACGTCCTCCCTTGATGGTATGGGCTGTCCGTGGGCAAGTGTGTTTCCAGCAATGATGAGTCGTGATATTTTCGATGCTTCTGCTTGTTCGTCCAGTCCCGCGCCCTCACCAAGCAAGTACTCGGCGAGCACATCCAGCATCAGCGTATCTCCGTCGTCACCACTGATAGACAGACCGGACACTATTGCCACCTTGCCACCTGAGTGCCGCTTCTGGCTGGCCTTTTTGCCTTTCAGTGCAGCATCTCCATCGTCTCTCTCCCATCTCTGCGGTTGACGTGGCAGGTCCGGGACTCTTATATCCAGAACTTCAAAGTCACCGTCGGCGTTCTCCGTGCCCAATACAGCCACAATGGCGCCTGTCACCAACAGTACACTCGCCAAGAAGCCGCCGGTCAGCTTCAGGCGACCACTCTCATCCTCCAGCATCATCGACACATTGCCCTCGCCAGGGTTGTACTTTTGTCTCGCAGGCGGGGCAGCGATCCAATGCTCCTTGCCAATGTCCTCGAGCACATTTGGCTTGAGCGGCATGTCGATGTAGACTGTGCCGATGACCCAGCAGAGATGGCCCTGGCGCACATCCAGCACTCTATCCACTTTCCTCGCCTGTTCTCCAGCAATGTGGAAGTCGGCCCATGCTTCCGAGGCTATGGGATCGATGGCGGGCTTGAGCTGGGCGAGGCGCGTGAAGTACATGTCGGCATATTGTTGTTGGTAGTGCTTGGCTTCACTACGTGGGAGGGTGAAGGTCGATAGAGGGTTGTAGAGGGCATCGCTGCGCTCGTGGCATTCATATTGAGTCTTGTCTGTCGGTTTTGATAGGAGGCTGTCGTCGCTGGGGTTGTCGACGGCCATTTTGGGGAGAATATGTGTACAATGGAGGTATACGAGGGTGAAAGACGCGTCGAGCTACTTTACGCGTGGAGGACGGCAAAAGGTATTTCCGACCTTGTATATGATCACCGGCCGCCGAGCAAAGCAGCTATACCGTTCCAACTGTTAGCGTGCTCCGGAGTAGTTCAAGGCTCATGCAGATGCCTCGGCGAGTCGGAGTGAGCTTGCTACTACATATACTTCATTCACTTCCCACTTCATTCTGATCATCATTGACGACGACCCCAACAATGCCTTCGCAATCGCCCTATCCCCAGCTCAACATACCGAACGTCGGCCTTTGGGACTTTCTGTTTGAGAGGAAGGACAGAGACTTTCCAGACGACAAACGTAGGCAGTATCAGGACCAACATATCGATATGCGTCGAAGATGTTGCTAACGTAAGGCGCAGTGGTCTACATCGACCCAGCCACCAATCGATCATATACATATGCCCAGGTCAAAAGCACCGCCATCGAATTCGGCAAAGGTCTAAGGGGTCTCTGGGACTGGCAGAAGGGCGATGTGCTTGCTTTGTACACGCCGAATTGCATAGATACACCGGCAATAACATGGGGTACGCATTGGGCAGGAGGCATTGTGTCGCCTGCCAACCCAGGCTATACCGTGGAAGAGCTCGCATACCAGTTGAAGGATAGCGGCGCAAGAGCACTCATCACCCAATTACCTCAGCTTCCACTCGCCATTGAGGCTGCGAAGAAGGTTGGCATACCAGAAGATCGCATTGCTCTTATTGGAGACGAGCGCGATCCCAATGGCAGCATCAAGCACTTCACCTCTGTGCGAAACATCTCTGGAACGCAGAGATTCAGAAGAGCTAAAGTGAATCCGGACAAGGACCTTGCGTTTCTGGTCTACAGTTCCGGAACCACCGGTCTGCCGAAAGGTGTCATGCTCTGCCACAGGAATATCGTCGCCAACGTCATGCAGAATACTGCTGGAGAGCACATGCTGTCGTGGAAGCCTCACAAGGAAGCACCCGAAGGAGATGCCATCCTCGCCTTCTTGCCCTTCTTCCACATTTACGGACTTACATGCATCATCCACCACTGCTTGTATCGAGGTCTCAAATGCGTCGTGCTCCCGAAATTCGATCTCGAAGCCTGGTGTCAGATTGTGCAAGATCACAAAATCACCATGTCATACGTCGTTCCGCCAGTCGTGCTGCTCCTCGCAAAGCATCCCGTCGTGGACAAGTACAATCTCAGCAGCTTACGTATCCTCAACTCTGGAGCAGCACCGCTCACGAAAGAGCTCGTCGATGCCATGTACGCTCGCATCAAAGTCCCCATCAAGCAAGGTTACGGTCTCAGCGAAACATCTCCAACCACGCATCTCCAGCCATGGGAAGATTGGCAATCATCAATGGGCTCAGTCGGCAAGCTCCTCCCCAACCTCACCGCCAAATACATGTCACCCGAAGAAAAAGAACTCCCGCAAGGCCAAGTCGGCGAACTCTGGCTCAAAGGACCAAACATTTTCATGGGCTACCTCAACAACCCCGAAGGCACCAAAAACGCCCTCACCGACGACGGCTACTTCAAAACCGGCGACGTTGGCTATCAAGATTCCAACAACAATTTCTACATCACAGATCGCGTCAAAGAACTCATCAAGTATAAAGGTTTCCAGGTTCCCCCGGCCGAGTTGGAAGGATATCTCGTCGCTCACCCGAAAATCGATGATGTTGCTGTATTGGGAGTGTATCGAGAGGATCTTGCAACCGAGGTTCCACTGGCTTATGTTGTGCCGAAAGGAGGTGTTACCCCGAGTCCGGAATTGGCGCAGGAAATTGAGAGTTGGTTGGAGAAGAAGGTTGCTAATCACAAGAAATTGAGGGGTGGCGTTCGCTTTACCGATGCTATTCCTAAGAGTGTGTCGGGTAAGATTTTGAGGAGGATGTTGAAGGTGAAGTATCAGGAAGAAGCGGAGAAGAAGGAGGGGAAGGCGAAGTTGTGATGAAAGAGAGAGAGAGTACGAGGGCGAAGTTTTGAGCTTGTATGAAGCAATGATGATCAATGTGAGATGTTTCGCAAAGATGTCTCACCGTATGAGTGGCATGATGGTGTCTGCGTTGGCCTGGCGTCCATTGGTGTGAGTGAAGATGACTGCAGAAGTCGAGAATGGAGACTGGAAGGTTGCACGTCGTGGAACTTGAGGAGGAGACGAAATGATTGAATGATAATGGAGCACAGCTAACATATGCTCCTCTTGGCGCGCAAAGCAGAGAAGGTAGGTGAAACATTTGCCGCACAGTGTAATGCCAAGGGAAGATGACGGCTGAACTTGATGGAAGTGCAAGATCCTGTGGCATGGTGAACGAGGTGGAGTAAGTTGGTGAAGGTCGCAGTCTTTTGGATCACAAAGCGGAGAAGTTCTGTGTAATTTCGGAAAAGCAGTGATGATTGCCTGCTGACGGGGTACGACTAGTGGAGGCTGAGCTTCTCGTGTGGCGTTCGTGTGACGGTTGAACCGTTCTTGAGCAATCTTTTATATCAATTTGGATGGAGTATTGAAGGTGTACAGCTAGTTCATGTCATTTATCGGCGACGTCTGTCGAGCGCGGCTGATGGCTCACAGCTAGTTCACGGTCTTCTTGACTATACAAACACATCCTGCCGCAGCTCAACAGCACAAAGGGGAGAAGGCCTTGTATGGTATTTCGGAGCTCCTTCGATTTGATAGGAACAGCATACACCTAGTGCATATCCACCTTGTCCATGTCCACCATGTGTAATGCATAGTAACGATGAAAGGATCGGCAAGTGGTGGCGAGCGACTCGGCCTGATCGCTGACAGCGAACAGCTAACTAATGTCGTTCTTGGCCTTGATGAACAGTCTCCACGAGATGAGATGATTGATCGTTGACAATGTGTAGCTAGCTTGTGGCCTACTTCTCTTCGCTCGCAAGTGTTCCGTATCAATGCGGGCTCACAATGGAAGGTGGCGTATTCGGGCTTTCGTCGTCCTTGGTCGACCGAGCAGCGAGGTCTGCTGGCGATGAGACGGTCGGAGGAGTGCCACCCGGAGATGGAAGAATCACCTCATCCTCATAGCCCAGCCGAGGATAGCAGAAGCCTTCCGGTAGCTCATCGCCCTCTTTCTGCGGGGCCCAAAACTTCTCATTCGCTTGCTTGAAGACCTGGGCCTGGTTTAGATCTGCGGTGATCTGCCAGCGTAAAGTTGCCTGCTTAGTCTGACCAGCCTGAGGAGGTGGCATGAGAATGTTGACGTTCCAGAGCACCTTTTGACCAAATTGAGGGTCGCCTCGGTGCTGTGCGAGAAATGCCGGTATCATGGTGCTGCTTTCAGTGGCCATCAGAGCATAGAAGCACCAGTGACCAATCGCGAAGCTCTCGCCTCTGTCATTCGTGAAGCCTTGTAATCTATCGACAATAGGTCTGGATGCGAGGCATTCGTCGATAATGTTGAGCGTGTCTTGATCGTTGAGATTAACGACGATGATGTGATTGAGGTTATCGCGAGTCAATGCAAGTTGAGCCAGAGGAAGCCGGGGAGGGAACTGAGACCACACTAGTGTTGTACCAGATGGCTGGTAGAGTGCTGTGAAGGAGTTCGGCCCCTTGGCTTGTGGAGTTCTAATGCCCATCCAAGCTTTCCAAGTGGTGTCAGACCAAGTCCACAGCTTTGGTCGATCCTCGACACTCAGCTGTCGGTTGTGCTGCCGCTCCCATGCCGTGACAGCGTCCAAGCTTCGCAAGGCAATTATAACACCATCGATCGGATTGATCAATGTAGTGTATCCTTGCTGCAGCGGCTGATTCAAGTTAGCTTTTATGAACATACGTTGGAGATCGCTGACTTACCTGCTTCTGCTCTCGCGCATTGGACATGTACCCCACGTTCTGGTCCATGGTGAAGATGGCGTTAGGCCCTTGAGGATAGAGTTCTGTGCCGACAGTGCGCGGCGTCAACACCCCAGTCCCGTCTTGATGTCCCACCACCAGCCCATTCAAGACCGCCTTCAAGTCGAAACTTGGCTGCTGCGAAAAGTTTGGGTTGTCAAATGCATAAGTCCAATATCTGCTGAGACCGACTGTCGTCATTGATGTGGAACGATCCCAGCTCGTCAAATGAGGATCGGGACCGAGTCCACCGACTGAGGCCGGCATCGACATGAGATTGCAAGCTTCTTGAACGGTTGGAGCCCAGAGCCACTGGTTGTACATTGTCCTTCCAAGATGCTCATAGCGCCGGAGAACAGCATTGTACACTGGCTGCCCAGAATCAGTTGCAGCTGTGGCCTTGCCTTTGCCCTTTGGTCGAGTCGAAGCCTCTTGCTGCGGATCAACCACAGTAGCTCCACCAGCTGCAACTCCAGGGCGAGGCCGACTCGGGCCTGGAGCATCGATGTCCATGGGATCTCCATGAGCAGTACCAGGATGCGGCTGATTAGGAGGGACCGCAGGCGGCGGGACACTGCCACCTGGCGGAGGTGCATTCCACTGATTGCCGATCTTGTCCCAGTCGATAGGGGGAGGCGGAGCTCGTTTCTCCAACACGCCATCAGCGACAGACACTGTTTGTCCATCGAGTGACTCAGCAAGCGAGGTCTCGTTGAAGCGAGCCCTCACAGAAATAGGACCGGCGCTAGTGAGTGAGGCCAGAGGAAGGGGGAGGAGAGACAATAATCGTGCAGGAGTCATCTATGCCGCTCGGTTAGCAATGACAGCGCAAAATATGCGAGCTGGGACCTGAATACCTTAGAAGTGGTTGTGTCGTGGAGTCAAAAAGGAGTCAGGTGAGGTGTTGAAAGTGTGCTATGCCTCACGTGGATAGGTCACAGCCTGGTTCAGCTCCGTCGGCGGGAGCTACACAAAAATGGCGAGAAGGGAAGTTGCGAGCTGGATGAGACTATCGTCGCGGAGCCGAGTGAGGAGAGGCGAAGAGGTGATGTCAGTCGAGTGGCTCACGTGGATTGGTCACAGCCTGGTTCAGCTCCGTTAACGCGAGCTGCACAAGAAGGGAGGTCGTGGCCTTGGTAAGGCTTAATTGGTAGAGTTGAGAAAGGGTAAGTGAGAGGTCGTGATAGATGAACGGCTCACGTAAGTGGTGGATGGTGCGAGTCGCTTCTGCTATCAGGCGACGGACGGAAGGTGATGAGAGGGAGACGGCGACCTTGGTAAGGCTTGGTCGATAGTGTCGGATGAGAACAGGTGAGGAGGTGGTGATGGTCTAGTGGCTCGCTGATTCGTTTCCATTAGCCATCGTGACCTCAGAGTTGCCAGAAAGGAAGTGAATACCTTTATGCTGCTTCTTTGAAAGAGTCAAGGAGGTCGACGTTGAGGTGTGGTGGCAGGCCGTCGAGATCACTTGAGGTCGTTGTCGCTCCGCAGTGGGTGAAGTTCTGAGGCCTTGGGATCGCTTTGTTGTGCTTTGGTAGTCCTGTGACTGTCGAAGCTGAGCTTGGTCGTTGCTGTAGTGGAGGAAAGGAAATCAGAATGAAGCGCGAAAGGAGGCCCAGTTTTGAGAACGAGCTGCCAGCGCAGAGGCGTTCTCCATGATCAGGCTGGTCACACTGTCACTGCAATCGTAAGTCATTAGGCTGTCGGAATGCTACATCTAAAAGGGGAGCAAACACGAAAGCCGATCAGCTTTGGAAGGTCTGGTGGCCATATTCGCCACAGATGTCCACCGAGTTCCTGTCAGCGAGCGATTGCTCGCCAGTCACGGAATAATTTCCAATTGTGGGAGAGGGAGATATTATTGCGAAGGACAGCCGCAGGCGTGTCGCAAAACTGCTCAATGGCAGCAGACTCATGACATTTGAAGTCTAACTGAGACTGACCTTGTCATGGCTGACAGAGAAGCCAACGCTGTCGCGGTTTCGGACCTTCATACCTCGTGACTATCGCTCTTCATTGCCTCTTCGTAACTCTGACGTTAGGTACTTGATCCTCGCTCTGATTTCGAGGACTCAGACTTAGTCGATGATCTTTGCCATGGAACAAGTGCAGACCAACATCCGTAGCAGAGTCGGAGTAGCCATGACCCGGCTCGCCGGGTAGGGGTAATCTCATGCTGCCCTCTTCGATGAGACCAGCATTCCTCATCAAGTCGAAGAAGACAGCCTCGCTTTCATGTCTAGTTTTTGTGCAGACGCAAATTACAGCTTTCGGTGATCGAAGTATCAAGGATACCAGTGTTCCAACCAGTGGCTCTAACGTGTCAGTGTTGTATGTGCATTCGGAGACGATGATCAAGTCGTTCTTCCTGGTTTCCAGATTTTGCGGCAGAGGCTCCAACCAGTCGAGTGCCTGAAAGCGCACCTTCGACGACATGGCTGCATTACAGCGTTCGATGTTGGCTTCGACCAATTCGGTAACGTCGTCCAGGTCGGTGAGCAAAATGTCGCAATCCGGAATGGCTTGTGCTACACTAATGCCGACGGTGCCACAACCACAACCAAGCTCGATGGCATGGAGTCTTCGGTATGTAGCTTGCAGCAGAACGTACTCCAGCAGTGGCAGCGTGTCCTGGTTTTGGAGTGAAAGTGTGTGGTCGATGTGCTGTGCTAAGGCCTGGCTTCCATCCCAGAGGTGCCTTGCAATGCTGTCACCGGCGTCCTCGAGGAGCGACAGCTGTCTCTCCATGCTATTCGTAAACCTTCTCTCCACTCTCCAGCCCGATGCAAATTGGCCCTTGGTGGGATTGAGCGCGCCGCTCCAAGCCTCGACAAAGGGAGGCATATAGCCCCATGCTGTCGACTTGTGTCCTCTCACGGCAACATGCATGCACGCCGGCCATTCTATGTCCTGCCGCGAAAGATCAATGGAGACATTGACCGCGCGTGCTCCCGCCTCCCATTGCAGCTTTTTCCTCAGGTAGATGTCTCCATCGTCAGCCGTGTCGCGAAGACATGCTATCAATTCGAGGGCATTGGGGTAGAAGGTCTCTCCCAGGTCGGTGGTGAGGGTTAAGACAGCTTGGAGGGTGACGGTGCCGCGATCTACCCTCACTTTGGGTGTCTTTAAGAAGCGAACTGCAGCTCTTTGTCAGCATAGCGTACGGAGTAGTCGTCGCCGTCGCCTTCGCCGTCGCCGTCGCCCGCCCACATACCGTAATGCATGGCTTGGCGTCTTCCGCGGCCTCGAGGCACACCGTCGCCGTCGCCGTCGCCGTTGCGCTCAAGCCAGCACGCCAACGAGAGAGCTTGCGAGAGAGGAGGAATTTGGATTTGTGAGAGAGAGCAAGGTCACAGCTTACGGGAGGCTTTTCGGCGCATATCATATTGGCCACACTCGAGGGCGCATCGCGATGTGTGTTGTTTCGCAGTTCTGCATTTGGGCGCAGTCCAGGCCCAGGCCCAAAGTCGGTGAGATTGTGAGCGACACGGGCCGTACCTTTTCTCCGTTCGTTACTCCACGCTTCGGTATCCTGTACCGAATACTAGATCACGATGACACGATGACCTTAATAGTCTTACCTCTTCTCGCTCCCCGACGTTGCATGTTGGTTCCTACAAGAGAAAGGCATTGCACTCGTGCTATCATTCCACCGCACAGAGGCTGGTCATATCACGATCCCGGCCAAGCATGGGTCTCCTTTAGCCGGCAACACCCCCCAAGCCCTTCATACATTCCCTCCAATTTCCAAATGCGAGTGAATTGTGATAGACTGCTCTCCGTGACACTGACAAGACTTTCAACACATCCCCGGACACCGAGTGCTACCAAACATGACATCATGGAAGGCTTTCATGCTGCTCCTTGGCACTGTAGTGGCAGAGCATCCCCCAGCCGATCAATTATGGCAAGTCAAGCCTGCAGTCAATACTACTGACGTGCTCTTCGCGGGATGGAAACAGATACCTACCGTCAAGGAGATCGAAGTTTCGAATGGCGTGTCCATCGGTCGCACCTATGCCCATCATCCGGAATTGTTTTACATGGACAGCAAAACATATCTAATCTTCTCGTCTGCCCCAGTAGACGAGGACAGCATGGGACAAGATGTCCGGATCTCAGTCTCCAGTGACGATGGGTTGACGTGGAGTGCAAATCAAGTCGTCATGCCAGCAGCCCTTCTTCCCAATCAAACCGATGTCAAGAACTTCACGTACTGGTGCAGTCGCAACATCACCCAGAGAGCTTGGCAGGCTCTGACATTCGTCTACTTGACAGAGTCGGACAAGCTCTACGCTATTGGACAGGGCGCGAGCGTAGTATGCCCGGGAGACAAGCAATCTGCTGGTCGCATTGCAGTCCAAATCAACAAAGCCAATGGCACTGCAGCTGATGACCCATGCTGGATTGAGAAGAATGAATACACCGAGCCTCAGCTTTTCTCGCACACCATCTATGGAACCCAATACGGCATGAAAGACTGTACAGATGCCGATGAAATCAATGCCATTATTCGTGAGCCAGATCAAGCACCCGCATGGTCTCCATGGCTCTACAATCATAAGCTGTACGCTGCCGATGGCATTCATAACATGCAAGAGCAGACCCATGCTGTCCGCTTCACCGACCACCATGGATCAGCAACGGGAGGCTACTGGCAGAGGTTCTGGCGCGACATCTCACCCACCAACAACACGCATGCCGTCTGGGTAGAGTACAACGATGACGAAGGGGGCCAAGGCTGGTATCCGTACACTTTATCTGAATATGGGAACAAAATTTATCAGACCAGCATCCCCGATGCCAAGACGAAGCAGTATCTCGGCCGCATTACTCCAAGTGGTGATCGCTACCTAATCCACAATCCAGTCTACAGAGATGATCTCAGCCGGCAGCCTCTGACGATAGCCATGTCTCGAGGATATCGCGCTACTGGAATGCAGCAGACTTATCGCAGCATCGGCGTCCTACGAACCAATGCAAGCACTATAATCGCGCCGGAGACAAGAGACAGGTACAAGAACCATGGCTTCAGCTACCCAACAGCCGTCCAGGTAGGAGGCAGTCTGATCGTGGCCTATAGCGAGAATAAAGAGAACATTTGGGTCAGTGTAGTAAGGATACAGGATCTGCCTGATGAATAGCTGTCTAGTAAGCACCAAGTACCCACGCAAGCAGACCTATCAGACTAGCCCACATCATCAATGCCAGCCCTCGTAGTATCAAGTAATTCCGCCTCCCTTGTCCAGGGTCTTCGCCAACCTCTTCCCTCAGTTGCCGTATCGTCTTCTTCAAACCCCTCTGCCTCCCCTTCAACATCTCTACCTTCCCTTCGCCTGCATGTAGTGCTATGGCCATCGTTTTCGAATGATCGCCATTACTGAACGCATCTACATGTACATCCGCTCTAGTGTACCTCTCCATCGTTTTCTGGAGGGCTTCATAGTGTCTGAGGCAATCTTGTTTCCTGCCCACGAGGTTGAAGAGGTAGTTGTTGTAGAGGTATTCTCCTGCTTCGCGGTTTATTGATTGACATGTTCGGAGGAGGGCTATGGGAATCCTTTCGTTTGTTATGGAAAGCAGGACGTCTGGCGAGGCTTGTACGTAGATTTGTTTTCCTGCTGGGAAGGCATGTTGGTAGATCAGGTAGCGGATGTCGAAGGGCAGGGCGAGGAAGGGTGATCGCGAGGCACTTCCGGCGTGTTGGGTGCTTGCTTTGAGTATGAGTCGGCGCATGTTGGGAGTGGGATAGTAGTTCTAGAGTGATCTGGACGAAAGTTGAGATGCCTAAAGATAAGTAACTCGTGGCGCCTGACGCTGATTTGGGAAAAGCTGATGCCTTGAGACGGAAGTGGACAGCTATATCGATACACTGTACCTACGGCCAATGCATCTTGTGGCTGTGGCATGGTATTGGAATGCCGTTGCGATGCGATGCGACTTGCTGGCGGCTGCATCATGCTGATTCAGCTCGCCAAGAACTTGTCTCTTTACTTCCTGTGCTCCTCAATCATGCTTTGCCTCCGACTTCCTGTCGTGCTGCACACCGATCATCTCTGCATCATTGACGATGAGGCCGCCTCCCTCCAGATGCCGTCCCTGGTTCATGGTATTTCATCTTCCACGCCCAGCTTTTCAGCACTCTCGGGACTGTCTGTCTCGATTAGAGTCCACCGCGTTGAACGGGTCTTGACCTTCTTGGGAAGTACCGATGTCTTTGGCCGCTTGTCGTCCCAAACAGAAATCACTCTCGGCGGCTCGGGCCCATGAGGCATGTGCGAGGCCGCGCGCCGCGAAGAAGGACAAGCCAACTTGCGGCAATCGATCGTCATCTGGCTGCGGCTTGACATGCAGCATATGATTGTAGCCAATATCCATCAGGAGCATACAGGGCAGGGGAGCAAGAGACCAAGCTGTAGACCTTTTCGGACACCTCCTTTCTTCGATTCCGATGACCGGAGTGGATTCAGCGTCCGTGACGCGGTGACACACTTGACTGACAGCTGATTGAGCCAAAGTCGTATTTTCTGTTGGTGGATTTCACCTTGACCAGGACGTTGCTTCGACGGTCAATTTCGTGAGGAAAAGTCGATGCTTATACATGGTGGTCTTTGTTTTGTGAATACTGAATCCGGTGAGCTACAGAGTATTTGACGAAGGGTCCGCTTCGACAAACCTCTCGCTGCTCCACCAATCTTTTTCGGGCACAAAGCCCCGGAATAATCTTGTCGAAAAGTAATCCATTGCCATTGAGAGTCAGGAATCGCCCACCACTTCCTACAAAACTTAGCCACCACACTCGAGCAGGAGCAAAGCACACCACCAATATGGCGCCAAAGAAGAAGTCGCCGCTCGAAAAGATGCGCGAAAAGACCAAGATCAAGAGTCGAGAAGCTAGAGCTGTGCTTCCAGGATCCGCGTTCGACATAATCACGGAGGCCAATGCTACACTGAACCAGGCGACAGCACACACGAGCGATACTGGAGCTACCCACAGCAAACCAAGCGCGACCTCTGTTGCCACGCCCATGTCAGGGGCGTGTGTCGGAGAGGCACAAACACGAGGCAAACGAGGAAAGGGGAATGAAGCTGAAGTCTCAATCGATATGGCAACTATTTCAGCAAGACGAACTGCGAAGAAAAGGAGAAGGGCGAGCTCAGAGGGAGACTCTGCCATGAAACACACCACGACGCGCTTGAAGGCCACGCCGACGAGGAAGGCTGTCGAGAAAAGAGAAAATTTCAAGGAGATAGAGTCGTGGCAACCAGCTGGAGGCGAGCAGAAGGCGGTAGACGGTGCAGAAGCAACCTCAGTCCTGGGCATAGCACGAATTGCTGCGTGGAGATTAGACAGCTTCAAAAATGAGCTCGAGGAATTGATGGACACTATTGGAGGGAACGACGTGGACGAGATAATCCAGTATGTCATTGTCACAGGCGGCGAAAGGATTGCGGATGTCTACGTACGGTTTGGGAGCAAGCTTACAGCCTCGATCATGAGACAGAGCATCTATGGGAAGATGATCGGCGGCAGAAGGCTGAGGATATACTATGCAGCAGAATAGATTCTGGGCCTAAAGAGCGCCGACACCCGCAGCGTATGGGTCACGTGAAATATGGCTCGGCGCTATATAAGGCGTAATACCCGAAATTTGAAACCTTGCATGTGAATCTTGAAACTGGCTCAGTCAATGTAGGAAACAACTCTCACACAGCAAAGTTGAAGATGGTGCTGGAAGCAATCCGCTACAAACCTGGCTCGCTTCAGATTCTCAACCAGCTGAAGCTTCCGCATCAAGAAGAATACGACCAAGTGAAAACTGCCGAGGATGGCTGGCACGCCATCAAAGACATGCGCACTCGTGGTGCACCCGCAATAGCAATCGTCGCAGCACTCAGTCTCGCCGTCGAGCTTCAGAATACCAAGACCTCAGACAAGGCTGAAGAGGTTGCGGCGTTCATCGTGGAGAAATTGGATTATTTAGTCACATCACGCCCAACCGCTGTCAACTTGGCAGATGCAGTCGGCAAACTCAAGAAAATAGTCACAAGTGCAGCAGCAGCAGCAGCAGCAAACGACGCGGCTGGCCACGGCGTGAGCAAGGCATACTGTGATGCAGCACAGGCTATGTTGGCAGCGGATGTCAGTGATAACAAGGGCATTGGCAAATATGGTGCAGAATGGATTGAGAAGGTTGCTGGTGGCGGTCAAGTGAGCGTTTTAACACACTGCAACACGGGCTCTCTTGCGACTGCTGGCTACGGAACTGCTTTGGGCGTGATCCGCTCATTATATGCCAATGGCTCTCTCAAGCATGCGTTCTGCACCGAGACACGACCTTACAACCAAGGCTCAAGATTGACTGCCTTTGAACTTGTGCATGACAAGATTCCAGCTACCCTCATTACCGACTCTATGGCTTCGGCGCTGCTGCGACTCAAAGGTTCTGAGCAGCGTATTACCGCCATCGTGGTTGGTGCAGATCGTGTGGCAGCAAATGGAGACACTGCCAACAAGATCGGAACGTACCAGCTTGCCATCACAGCCAAGTACCACGGCGTCAAGCTTCTCGTTGCAGCACCTCGCACAACGATCGACCTCAACACCAAATCTGGAGCGGATATCGTGATCGAGGAGCGCCCGGGCGTGGAGATGACGATGCTGAAGGGTCCGAGATTCGATGGTGTGGATCTTGATCTGAGCCAGGTAGAGACTGTGAGCATTGCGGCCAAGGGTATTGATATCTGGAATCCGTCTTTCGATGTGACGCCTGCGGAATTGATCGATGGTATTATCACCGAGATTGGCGTCTTCGAGAAGGATAGCAAAGGGTTCTATGACTTGACCGCGGCACTGGGGGCGCATAATGAGGGTGTCAAGCCGGCGACCGTCGGTGGGCTTTGAGCGTTCCTGTGTGATGCTGCTGTATCCACGACATCGGTCGAATCATAGACATAGAGCCAAGAGCCATGACTTCAACCTCATTCCCGGCAGGCCAGCGCGTGTGCGGCTACGTTGCCGAGATGTTGCTTCATTCCTTCTTGTTTCCCTCTCCCTCTCCCTCTCCCTCTCCCTCTCCGCTCCGCTCGGGCTTCATCTGATCGGCTGTCTGCTGATTCTGCTCAGCCTCCGCGAGTAGAGCTTCGATCTTTGCTTCCATAGCATCTAGCTTCCTCTCCATCTCCGTCGCCGTTCGCTCGCCTTTCTGGAGTTCCTGCAGTGCCTGAGTTCGGTCAGCTTTGATAGGCACTCAAGGACAAAGGCTCTAGCGGACCTTAGCCAGCTCTGCAGCTTCGTCAAACTGCGTACCGCCGGTGTGGAGCTTGCGGCTGTCGTCTTCTGCCATGACTGCTGTCGTTGTCGGTACGTTTGATGGACTTCCTAGGATGGATGGACGTGATCGATGGTGATCGATGTTGGGTGCGGGGATCTCGTTAGAACTATATATATATATATATGCCAAGCCTCGTGGCGGGGAGATGCTGCTTGACTTCACAACAACACTCTGTTCTCTTCCTCCCTTTCCATCACCTTTGTTGGACCATCATCTCGAGCCATTGACATCCCCAGAGCCAGACAGCGTAGTGACCGGCATTATATCGAAACTTCCTGAACCGATGTAGTATCGGCAATGCAAACCTTCCAGCAGCCCTAACCTCCAAGAAAGGAGAAGCTGATGTCTTCAGCATTCGAAGATGAACGCCATCATTGTCAGGGGACTTCCTTGCTCCTCCGCGTGAGATTTATCTCGGGTGTAGTCGGAGATGGCAGGTCATTCCATGTATGCTTGGGAGAAATTTTACATCAAAGTGACTACTCCGCGCTTTCGAATGTGCACTGTCGCTCTCTTTGAAGCGCTCTCCTGAAAATATGTCAAAGGCCGGTCTTGAAACGGTATTTTTCAACGATGACAGAAAATATATCGCCGAAGTGGACGAAGCTACGAAACACTCGTCTAGAGCATCCTCGGACCAAGAGAAGCAGGTGCAAGAAAGCGAGCCCCTAGATGTCGACCCTGTCTTCTCGCTACGCGAGCAGCGAAAGATCATCCATAAAGTCGACAAACGCCTCGTGTATATTCTTGGCCTCATGGATTGCGTATCGCTGATGGACCGGGTCAATCTACCTAACGCCGCTATCGCTGGTATGAACGCTGATTTGGAAATGAACAAAGGCTTTAGATATGTATGCCTCTCAGCCCCCTGATTCTCCATGCGACTTCGCGCTGACTGCATGACAAGTCAACCGTAGGGCTGGTCTTCTTCATCACGTATACTCTGTTTCAACCTCCAGCAACGATCTTGACTCGCAAATTCGGCCCAAGACTCTTTCTTCCCGGCCTTTGCATTGCGTGGGGCGCAGTCATGGTCGGTTTCGGCTTCGTGCATAAGTGGACTTCAATGATTCCCCTGCGATTGTTGCTCGGCTTGTTTGAGGTGAGCGTAATGATCCGCTCGTCAGACTGAGCGCATATCTGATCGAGTAGGCTGGATACTTTCCGGGATGTGTATACCTCCTTTCCGCATGGTACGCAAGATATGATCAGCAAAGGCGATTTGCCCTGTTCTACCTTCTTGGCCTGGCCGCTGCTGGGGCATCTGGAATTCTGGCATACGGTGTGTCGAAGATGGATGGGCTTGCTGGTCACGCTGGATGGCGATGGATGTAAGATCCGGTTTCGGTCCTCACGCTGGGCTCGCTGACTAGGGGCAGTTTCATCATGTACGGCATCATCACAATGGTGCTGGGCGTCCTTGGCTACATTTTCGTCGTTGACTTCCCCGATCGATGCAAGCAGAAGAAGCACTGGGGTTTCCTGGCCAACGATGAGATCGACTTCATTGTTCGCCGCATCAACAAAGACAGAGGCGACGCTGTGGCTGAGCCCTGGGATTTTCCAAAGTGGATTGCCCGCGGTGCGGACCCCAAGGTCTGGAGTTTCGCGTTGCTCTTCTTGTAAGACTCGTGCTTTTGGGATGCCATTGCTCGACGTGGCTGATATTCTACAGCTGTGCGACGTCCACTGGGTACGGCATTTCCTTCTTCTTGCCCATAATCTTGCGGCAAAACATGGGCTACAGCATCGCACTTTCGCAAGTCCTCTCAGCTCCACAGTATATCTATGCCGCCATTCTTTGCTACGGATTCGCATGGTTCGGAGACAGATATCGAGTACGTGGACCTTTGGTATTCCTCAACGCATTGCAAGGCTTTATCGGTCTGCCTTTGCTAGGCTTCGCCAAATCGCCCGGACTTCGATACTTTTCGACATTTCTGATCGCAGGTGGTGCACATGCGGCAGTACCGACTATTATGGCGTATCAGGTATGAAACATGACCTCTACAAGCAGTAAAGTCTGACACGCACAGGCAAACAACGTCCGCGGTCACTGGAAGCGTGCCTTCACCTCAGCGACCTTGATCGGATCCGGCGGCATCGGTGGTATCACCGGATCACTGATGTATCGCACCCGGGATGCCCCGAAGTACCATCTGGCCGTCTACCTCAGCCTAGCATTCAACTCCTTGATTGTGTTTCTGGTCTGCATTAATACCGTATACTTCAGGGACGAGAACAGGAAAGCTGATCGTGGTGAGAAATTGCTCGAAGGAGATGTCAACTTCAGATACACCATTTGAAGGATATGGCTCTGCTGATGAGGTGTAAATGGCCCAGCTAATTGGAACGGTACCACTTCACCAATTGCACTAGACTATCTGCATTGACATGGCCTAGGTATCTTCGAGCTATCTGCAATGACGCTGCTACGCTATTCTGAATGCAAGAGCTGCGCTGTCCTGCATAACACGATTCTGATATTCAACCGACACGGCCTCACTATCTGGAAACTATCTGAAATCCATCTCGAATCTATCTCGGACCTATGTCGAGCGACCCAGCTTCGCTATTTTGGTGAACACAAAGCTGTTCTCTGTAAAACCATGGCTCAGCTACCTAAACTGACACGGCCTCACTATCTAAAAACTATCACTGAACTATCCGAGAACTATCTGCAATCTATCTGCAATGACACGGCCCCACTACTCGGAGTGGCATTGCCCTGCTGAACAGATTTACACAGTCTTTTTACCTGCACTGACACGGCTTGGCTCATTGAACTGACAGTCTCTTCAGGAGTGCACATTCTCGACCTAGGTGGGACGGAAACGGAATTGCACGTGGGGTTAAGTAGCACGCGAGTAAACTAACGAGGTGAAGCGCCATCTCCTCACTTCTTCCAGATCAATTCACAGCCCGACTCGTGACGACCACATGTGAATAGCTCTTCAATGCTTTCCTGGCACATCATGTGAGATATCAGGCTGAGATGGCCAAATATCACACGTGAAGCACGCACACCTCACTCAGGTAGGGCAAACGAAAAGTCCAACTCCACCACGTGACTGCTGACTATGCCATGAAACACACAAACAACATATTTATGAGGACGGTCATGCTGAAGCGCAGCAATCGATGTGCTGGCACAGTCCTCGATCGCACCTACAAAAGAAAGGCTCTTCTCCCTCCAATACCAATTCAAAGTCAGACCCCTCGAGCAAGGTTCGAAGCAACCAAGCTGATCGATCCTCCAAGTCCTTCTCAAGCCTCAGAGTACTTTACTGCCTTCAGCATAGCCATCGATGACGCTGCCTCGAGCACTTAACGGCAGCAATACTCGACAGTAATCCCTCTTACCCATCACGGAGTGACAATGACTCGCATCATGCGCCCTATTCTCTCTGGCATGGCCATTGCCATCGTCTTCCTCAACAGCACCGGTGCCAGGCCACTCCATTCGACCTCTACTGCTCTTGATGACACCTCTTCTCTGGAAGCAAACAACAACACCGCCCAGCTGTATCCCGTTGCATCCCATAACTCGGCTTCTGGATCTTCCACGCAGGCCTTTGGTTCGAATCTGGGTGCTTATAATGGCACCTCTTTGCTAGAGCGACGCAAGCCTCCTATTGCTGTCGGTATTCCCACCGTGCCTCTGCTTCCTGGTGTTACACCTGGCAGTAATGCTGATCATGACTGGGCCTACAACACCTATACACAATTCAAGCGGGACTCCGACAACGCACAAGGCAACGAGCATGCGAATGCCATGCAGAGCCTGTTCCGAGAAATTTTACGGCTCCGGCCTTCTCTTGGTAGACCCATAGAGACTGCCAGTCGTTGGGTACGTCTAGGGAAGTGGCGCATCAACGCTCAGCTGTATGAACCAGCACTTGACAATCGAATGCTCTCTGCCGCCGACGATGCTCTCTGGACTCAGATGCAGACTCAAGCGAGACCTTATGTTGAGGAGTGGTATGCGACTCAGAATGGATTCAATGCAGGCTCAGACAGAGCCAGAACACTCGCCTCAGCCGACATGCGCAGAGTTCGACTGAGGATGGAGGGAAGAATGACCAGAAGAGTAGAGATTGTGCCAGGCCACATTCCAGCTGATCGGTACACTGCTCAAGGAACGACACACCAGGTCCAAGCCGCTGCCCAAGGTTTCGCTCATCTTCATGCACGTGGCGGTCCCTCTCAGGTGGAAGAAATCCCCAGCTCGCCTTCTGATGACGAGGCGAGAAGGGCGGCCAACATCTACACCGGTGGCTCTGGCAGGATGGAGGATGTCGAAGCCGATCTCAAGGCCAACTATCCGGGTCATGATGATGATTACTATCAACAGGCCGCCACCAGCTACGTCAACAGAGGTCTCATGCTCATTGACGAAGATGAGCGCCCTGTCTCTGGTCCCTCTCGATCTTCCCACGGTTCACAGCCTTCTCGTGGTTCCCAGCCTTCCCGTGGCTCTCAGCCTTCGCGCGGATCTCAAGGCGGCCCTGCATCCCGACCTCCGGCTTCGGCTATGAGTCCAAGCGAGCAGCAAATGCTGAATAGTTACAGGTACTGGGTTCGATGTGGGAAAACCGACGAGCAAGCAAGAGACCAGGTTGCCACTCAAATGGCCGAGTACGTTGGCACCAGAGAACAAGCCAGAGTAGCTCTTGACAGAGTCCTGAACAGAGCTGGTGTACAAACTTCACCTGGTCCTCAACCTGGCCCTGCACGTCTACCTCCTGCGCCAGCTCCGGCTCCGGCTTTGAGTCCATTCGAGCAGCAGATGCTTGATCATTACAACTATTGGACTCGACACGGAAGGACCGATGAGCAAGCACGAGAGCACGTTGCCACTCAGATGGTTCCATACGTTGGCGCCAGGGAGCAAGGCCGAGCAACCATTGACAGACTCTTGAACAGATTTGGATGTTAAGGCCGCTTGGAGATTCACCTACATTGGTGTTGTAGGAGTGCTTCTACATTGTACTTGCTGCTGTGCTTCTGGTGTTTGTTTGCATGGTTCTTGTACAGCGATGGTATGACACTTGGTAATTTGCGTTACAGACCCTACCACTCGTCCCCCACCAAACTGTAATGATAGTGCTGCAGGAGGTTTTGATGCTTTCGCAGCCGGGTGCCATGCTGTCGAACCTAGTGTACGCGTTATCGTATATGAATTCGGGCCTCCATCTCGAAAGGCCTGTACGCCGAGGCCAGCCTTGTCCTCCGATGAAGACCGCAATGCCATTCATTGGCCAAGACCGAGGAGGACCGGAGTAGTATGACCTTATTTACATCCTCAGTGGCCACTAATGTCGTACAGCTAGCTCAAGATCGCGAAAAAGGCGCTACATTTCGATGAGATAGTGCGAAACTGACTGGCCTTGCGCAGTTTCACAAAGGGACGTACCGATCTGCTCGACGTGCAATTGCTGTGCTACATCGATTTGCCAATGAACAGAACATCCATTTGCCAGATGACGCGATAGGCGATGCACCTAAGCTAGTTGTGCTACGTTGATCGTCCAGTGGGAGTTGTTTGTAAGCGAACATCACACGATGGCTGAACGGCAGATATTCTGACATCCTCTCGTTGTACATACTACACGATCGTCAAGTCAGAGATGGCTCGAGGCGAATTCGTACATGTGTAAAGAGCAGTCGGACATCGATCCTGAAATGCGCTAGCTGTATTACACGATCAGTAAACACAAAGTCCTCTACATCAACCTCTCGCTCCCCCTCTTTCTTTCACTCATCTTGACTTGCGTAACGTTACCTGTCACCGTTCCGTTCACGTCGGCTTGAGGGGCCCAGGTATCTTTCAGCCCCCAAACAGCCACAGAGCTGCTCGCCGTCTCATCGATGCCGCCAACATAGATCGCCAAGGTGTCCAAAGGCGCAGTTGGGAAGAAGGTCAAAGTGCCTGCTGCTTGTGCACCGTTCAGGAAGATTTCAATTATCGAACGATCGACAACAACACTCATGTCCCAAGATCCAGTGGCTGGGACGAATGTACCTTCTTCGGAGAACTTGTCAGAGAAGTAAGGGTTGTCGAACCCACCAATGTTGCCTCTGTCGATCCAGATTCCAGGTTCTCCGGAGACCTTGATTCCGCCCTGAATATATTCTCCGGACAGTGAAGAGGAGATTGTGAAATTTGCTGTGCCTTGACGGGTTGATGAAGTAAGTTTTGTGATGTTGGCTTCGAAGTAGATGGCTCCTGATTCTACATCGCCGAAGTAGGTCGTGATCGTGCCATTGCCGAGCGATGAGTTGTATGCTAGCTCAGAGTCGACGACAGCGGAGATGTTGTGGATCTCGGAGACGAGATCGTAGCCCCGAGCTGAGATGTTGGCAATGGTGTGAGCTCGTGGAACTGTCATGGCGGAACGGAATTGGCCATGCTCTAGCAGTCCCGTAGGCACGAGCTGGGTATATTGCCAGTTCGAAGCCCAGCCGAGCGCGATCTGTGGCTCGTTTGCTGAAACGCCATGGAAGAACTGGGCTGCGTAGTTGTCCTTGCCGAAGTCTGTCAAGCGGGTCGCATCGTCAAATGGCTCGAAATGGGTGCCATTGAAGTCGCCTACGAAGTACTGCGACACACTGCCGCCGCGCGGGCCTCCTGGGTTGATGCTGATGGCCAAGAACCAGACTGGCTCTTTCTGTCCGCGCATGGGCATCTGAAGAAGATTTGGACACTCATACTGAACTCCAAGGTAGCCGTGCTTGGTGAAGTTGGAAGCATGAGTCCACTCCTTGAGATCTGGAGAGGTGAAGACACCGATTACAAATTCTGCAGCATATGCGATGGCCATGACCCATTGCGAGGAGGGCTCATGCCAAATGACATACGGATCGCGGAACTGTGTGCTGTTGATATCGAGGACTGGGTTACCGTCATATGCTTCAAAGGTGTAGCCATCGTCTCGGCTGTAGGCAATAGCTTGGTACTGTACACCCTGTACGCCATCAGGGTACTCGGCGAGCGTGTAGATTGCAACAACTCCATTGTCTTGATCCGGGAAGAAGCCAGAAGTGTTATTTGGGTCGAGAACAGCCGAGCCCGAAAAGACGTAAGTGTAGTTGTTTGGTGGCCATAACGCAATCTTCTGGTTCTCCCAAGTGTAGAGATCCTCTGAAGTAGCGTGGCCCCAGTGCTGAGATGGATATCAGTTGTGTAAATCAGAGATTCCCGACTGGAAACAAATACCTGATTGCCGGCGACTGGCGTCAATGGGTTGTACTGGTAGTACATATGCCACAATCCATCTGCTCCTCGGTGCATACCATTGGGATCTGGTCAATGTTAACCAGCCATCGTCTGGTCGAGACTCGATTTCTGCTCACCGTTCATGAAGTATCGCGGCGGGCTGAAGTGTACTCTTGGTCGCAAGTAGTCATTGTAATTGCCCGGGACTGGCGCATCTGTAGGGATTCCAGGTGCATAGTATGTTGATGTATGATTTGCTAAGACTTGAGCAGCTGCTTGATGAGCCAGCAGAGCCGCTACTGGGAGTATGCTAGACAACCACATGGTGAGAGAATACCTACAGTACTTTCAAACCCCGAAAATCATGGGTCCTGCATGGTTTTTTATTTTGTTTTCAGGCTGGGAGGGGTAGATAAGGATGGCGGCGATTTTGATGCCATTCGTGGCCTGCCTTTGAAAGTACGGACCGATGTGAGAGGCTGAAGAATTGGCATTGCGCGCTAGGAAACGCGTTCTTAGCTGCATCATGCTGCATGAAGTGTCCGGCTACAGCGGGGTCTCCACTTGGAGGAAGGTCTCCACTTGGAGGAAGACGGAGAGGGCTTGAAGGTCGGTCCGTCTACGGCCCAAGAACGCCAGCTAGTATGCAATCATCTGGCCTTGAGAGCAAATACAGATTAGTTGCATCGACCACACCTCCGTTTCTGACACTTTTGGCGGTAAGGCAGTAGTATCCGTATGCTCTTTGGGCCCGCCAATGCTTATGGGACGTCTGATACTGCCCCCGAGCCCGGATCGGGGCTCATCTCAGCCCGCGAAAAGCTCTCGAACGGGGCCTTATTGCTATTGTAGACATGAGCGTGCACGGCGATGTAGTGCACGCGTGCCTAATAAATAGGAATGTTGTCTCGTCGGGACTCGCCGAACCCGAGACCGAATGGTATTCTACACCGCCTAGCCAGCTCCGAGGGTAGAGTTTGTTATCCGATAGTAACCTTTACAACATTGATAGGCTATCCATGTCTATCTACGCACTATACCGCCGTCTTATCCGATTAGAGGTATCGCATTCTATATAGCACCTACTACAATCTCTAAGGCCTAGTATCTCGCAGTCTCATTACTAACAATGCCCTTATTACTAACAATGCCCTTACATTACTAATAATGCCCTTACATTACGCCGCTGCTACGACAACACGTCTAAAAGAGGTTGTTTTAGTTATAGTATAGGCGTAGGAGCTAGCGTAAGAGCTATCATAACAAATAGAAGAGAAGGGCATATAAAAATAGGCGAGAGGAGAGGAGAGAAGGCACTTAGCACTCCTTCCTACACTTCTTTAGAACACATATAAGCACTTAAACGACAATCTCCACTAACTTCTTTACTAAAAACATAGCTCGTAAGCTTCCTTAGGTTCTTTAGACCCCGATTAAAGAGGACACCCCTTCTCTAACTACCCCTTCCCTAATTGTTCATCCATTCTTACTAGTCCTTAAGGTAACTATTACTACATAACTAATTAAGGACCCTTTTACCTTGGACTTCTCGTTTAAGGAGTCTAAGTCTGCTTTTAGTACTAAGTCTTCCTTTAGCACTAAGTCTTCCTTTAACATAGAGTCTTCATTCATTAATAAGGGCACGACAGCTAGTACTAAGGTTAAGCTACTAACACCTTCTAGTAGCTCTCTCGACCCGTATAAGATCTTTAATCTTCTAACCCCTTCTAAGCGCCATTTAAGGCCTATTACCTACTACGACTTTAGCTATACTAAGGAGGCCTATATTGTCGATCTACTTAGCCGAGCCACACTAGAAGACGCCTATCGCATTAGGTGCACTATTAAAGAACTAGCTCGGCGTAGTGTCAAAGTAACTAACATTGCCGCCTTCCTTAGTTAATAGCCCTTAATAGTAACTCGCGTTATACGCGAAAATGTTACGCCTCGTAGGTACCGTCCAACGCGTCTACCTCTTACCCGCTAAATGCGCTTCGTTCTTAACAATATAGAGACCTTTCTAGAGGGTATCCTTCAGCGGTGTAAAGACGCTATTAAAGGCTCGTATTACACTCGATCCATTTATTAATTACTATGCTAATTATCTACCTTATAGGCAACATAGACGTACGGCGCATGCCGTATAGCAAACTTAGGGACTATCTAGACTTGCCTTACTTAGTAAGGACTATGCGCCGCATTTGTAGAGCCGCTAGCTATAGACGTTATGTTGCTATATAGCGTCCATAGCTTACTAAGCGTACTAAAGGCACGTATACCCTCCCCTTCTACACGCACATGTACACGTACTCTACTAACTTCATATATATAGCTAAGCGACTAGCATTCGCATTAGCGCTCTAGCACTAGACCCTATAGGACTAGTACTAGGTCATCTTTAGTAACGAGTTTACTATCTACCGGGGTAGCTACTAGCGCACCTTTATTACTCGTATAACTAATGAGCGCTTTAATAACGACTGCCTAGCTCTAAAGTTCAATAAGATCCCTTACTAGATGTATTAGGGTTATATTTCCGGCCGTGCTGGCCGTAGCAATCTCATCCTTTAGAATAGGGCAGCCTAGGGTACGATAAACTCGGCCTCCTACATTAAACACATTAGTCCTTCTATCTAGGAAGCCATTAACGACCTTAAGGACACTATCCACGACTTAACTCGGCCTAAATATATGACATAATACGACCCTATTAGCCTTTAATTCTTTCTATACGAGCTAGTCCATTAGTTAGACCTAATATTCTAGTAGGATAACGCACCTTATTATGTAAGCTATAAGAGCCGCGCCTAGTTTACAGGTAATAATGTACCCCTTCTTAACTAGCCTCCTAATTTACCTAACCTTAACCCTATTAAGAATGTATAGGCGGACATTAAGAAGCGACTACACGCGGCTAACTCGATAATGCCAACCTCTTAAGGTGCTATAGAAGCTCGTGTTACTAGCCTCTAGATCGAGATTGCTACTAACGCTCGCATTAGGCAGTTAATTAATACTATGCCTACGAGGATGGCTATAGTTATTAACGTAGAAGGCGGACATACTTATTAGTGAATACTTACTTACTTATTGTTATTAGAAGATACTCGCTTAGTTTCCTATCTCCTATCTTATTGTCTCTTCCGCGGAGGTTTAAGGGTTTAACTAGCTCTTATAATTAACTGCTATATGTAGTATTTAATCCTTCTACTTTATAGTCTACTTAGTCTACTTAGCTAACTATATATGCTATAATCGTTACCATTGCGAGGTAGTAGGCAATTATCATAAGCTAGCAGCTAGTAGCTAAAGTTATTCACTCTTAGCACGCTAGTCTAGATATAGGGGTCTACAAGGGGCTCAACTCAAAACCCCGGCTTCCCCGAAAGCTGGCCAGGCGGTGCTGTCTCCAATCAGACCCTGCCAAGAAACCGCCGGAGGCAAAATCCTGCTTGCAGGGCTGGAGCGTTGGCTTCGCCAAGGATCACGTGTGGAGCGGCTGATTGGAGACAGAGGCGGTGTATGGTATAATCAAGTGCTTGTTTTGCTTGGATCATGCCAGCAGCCTATGTACCTTCTCGTACACACAAAAGCCGTTATATGCCGTGGCTACAAGCATGCTGGTGAAGTATGCATAATCTAAAATAGACCTTAGCCGGACTCCCAGGGGCTAGGATTCCCCACGCATGAATACATACAGTAGTTATACAGATGGAGACGATTCCACCACCGAACCTCACCTCACCTCGCCAGTAGTCTTTGCAGCTACAGTATGTTGCCTTGGACAGCGCTAGCCGCCGTGGCTGCGGCCTCTTTGGCAGGTAATAAGACTTCTTACATCGGCCTCCACTGCTCTCAGCATGCTGACTTGCCAATAGCCCTCTCCCTTGGCCTTGATGTTGGCATGATATCAAGCACGTAGGCATCATCCATCGACACCTGCGGCAGAGCTTCTACTGAGCATCTTAGCCTCGTTCAGCCAACCTTTCTCTCATACTTCGACAAGCCGTCGCCATCATCCATCGGAGGTGTTGTCGCTGCCTTTTCCGCCGGCGCTTGTTTCGGGGCCCTCTCATCCGCACTCATTAGTGATCGCTATGGCCGACTCTGGGGTCTACGAATTGGCTCCCTCATTGCCGTCATTGGAGCCGCCTTGCAGGCTGGAGCGGTTCATGTTAGCACAATACAGACACTGCTTAGCACCAATGACAGCCTTGCTCATCGTTTACGTAGGTCGCAATGCTTATTATTGGCCGCCTAGTCAATGGATTTGGCGCGGGTATCCTCACGGCGACTTTTCCCGTGTACGCCTCAGAAGTTGCGCCACCCAACATTCGTGGTGCTTTGGGCGGCTTCCAAATGGTGAGGTGTTCGCAGAATCTGTCGTACATTGCTGACGCTACACTTCGAAGCTCATGATTAGTGCAGCGATTTTCATTGCTACAGCGACGGGATATGGATTTGGGACGTCGTTCACGAACGACGCTCAATGGTAAGCGATGAATGTCGAATGATGTGAAGTTGGCTGACGAGGTATGCAAAGGCGAGGTCCTCTTGCCGTCCAGGCTGCGCCCTTACTTCTACTCGTGCCCATTTCCTTCTTCATACCAGAGACTCCTCGATATCTCGTCTCCAAGGACAGGGAAGACCAAGCTTATCGTGTATTGAGCAAACTCCATCGGGGCTGCAGCCAAGCCTTTATCGAAGGCGAACTTACGGAAATGGTGGATCAGATTCGAGCCGAGCGAGCCATGTTTACTCCAAACTGGGCAGAAATTTTCCAGAGACCGTCCTGGCGTCGTCGGATCCTGCTCATCGCTGGATTACAAATCATGGCTCAACTTACTGGAATCAACTGCATTCAGTACTACGCCTCGAACATCTACGAACAACTGGGTTTCAGCACGTTCGACGCTCTCAGACTGAATCTCATCTACGGAGCCTTCGGATTCATTTTCAACATCTTCTGGGTACTTACCATTGACCGCTTTCCTCGCATTCGGCTCATTATTGGATCATTGGTCTTGATGTGTGCAGCTTTGTTGACTCAAGCGGTACTTTCAGGCGTTTACGACAAGCGAAGCTATGTTTCACCAGATGCACTTCGCGCACAAGTAGCCATGTTCTTTGTATTCAATCTTGGCTTTATGGCAATGGGAATGCTTACATGGCTGATACCTCCTGAGATGTGTCCAATGGTCATGAGGTGAGCTGGAGTGTAGAGCAGTATTCGACAACTCTGACATCTTCTAGGGCCAAAGCAAATGCCCTATCTGTCGCCGTCAACAACGTCGCAGGTCTCGTCGTAGCAGAAGTTGCGCCTATTGGTCTCGCCCACATAGGCTTCAAGTTCTTCTTCCTCTTCGTGGCCTGCGACTTGGTCGCGATACCGATACTATATTTGTTTTATCCAGAGTGAGTCTGTCGGACGCCAACTTTCTTAGGACGCCCAATCGCTGACTTGCTGGGCTACAGAACCTCGAAGCTGTCTTTGGAGGAAATGAACGTCACGTTCGCTGACGAGATTGTTGATCATCTGCAGAAGGTTACACCGGAGTACCATGCGCAGCGCTCGCCCGATGCACCAACCGTCAGTGATGCAAAGAAGCTCGAGAGTACAGTGGTCGAAGAGAGTGTGAAATCTTGAACGACGTCGACTTAATGATCAAGACCATCATCAATCTAGCTTGGATGTATCTACCGATGAATCAGGGTTTCATCACTCTGGTGGAATCTGAATAAGGTTCTCTCTGTATTCCGTCTTCCAACTGCCGCGATCACAAGTCCGCACACATCCTGGCTATGTGTTGCATATCAAACCCCGACACTCACCGGAACTTGCTGAGCCGAATTGTCCTGGATACGTATACGTGTGAGGAGTTAGGTAAGGGCCGCAGTGCCGCACACGTCTCACCTCGTCCATCAACCGGCGCCAAGATGTCTTCATCTCAAGCTTGGCATGCTTCCTGGGTCCACACGCCTGGATCAGTGGTCGTAATCACAGGCGCAGGTTAGCAGTTGTAGATAGTCGTCTACAGTCCATTCTCATTATTAACGATTCTCTGCAGGTTCTGGAATCGGCATGTCAACGGCCCTCCTCGCAGCCCAACAAGGCTACAAAGTCGCAGCCTGGGACGTCAACGAGTCGGGACTCTTCCGCACCAAAGAACTTGCGGGTCCATATTTCTCTTCCCAAATTTTCCCTATCCTCTGCGACGTCTCCAAGTCATCATCAGTCTCATCAGCTCTCTCCCAAACCCTCGCTGAAGTGGGAAACCCGCTCATGCTCGTCAACAATGCAGGTCCAATTGCAATAGGCAAATTCGGACAGGACTCTTTCATGGAAATGATGGAAAAGGCCATGTCTATGATTCATTATCCGACCGAAGCTTTTCTCGGGACGTCACCTGAGCGAGGCGCGAGTATTGTGAATATTAGTTCGATTGTGGGGCCGTTGCTTGGGGGAGGAGGTTGTTGGTACTCTACTGCGAAAGCGGGCGTTATGGGTTATAGTAAGAATATGGCGGTGAGTCTGAAGGAGAGGGGAATCAGGGTCAATACTGTTGCTCCAGGTGGTCGTAAGGATTCTTTCTTGTTCATGTCCGAGCATGAGTTCCTGACTGATATTTCGAACAGCTATCAAAACGCCACGAAACGCAGATTTCTTAGAAAAAGGGACATTTGACGGCATTTTGGAACGTAATCCTAGCCAAAGACCCGGAAGGCCTGAAGAAGTCGCGAATGCCATCATGTTTTTACTTTCTCCGGCTGCAAGCTATATCAACGGGCATATGCTTTGCGTGGATGGAGGACTTTCAATAGCAGAGTAGTAATCATTTCCACATTTCGGCTTGGTCTGTGTTTTGCCATGACGGTCCATCGTAATCAGTGTATGGTGGAGGGCAACCGGGTATGGAATCCTGGATACTGTCTGGAGTATATGGGTTATGGTAGGTTGTTGGTTCGATATCGGGAGAGCTGCGTAGAGGTCTGAGTATCTTTCTTGGCGGACACGTAAACATACGTACTTTGGTAATGGGCCCTTGAATAGCCATGACTGATCCTCGACCCAGCCTTTATGGTGATTGCACTGCCAGGTGTTAGTAAAGAGACATGGTGAAGCTGGAGTTCATCATTGACGTTTACCTTGATAGTCCGATACCAATGAAAATGCCATATTTTCCAATCATTCCCCTTCTTGATAAAGTCAATAGCATAAGAACCAAAGAGCCAGATTGGTTCTGCGCCCTCCTCAGACATGACTGCCTGTACACTCGGTGATCGCCAAGTTCCTTTCGCAGTTTTTCCATCACCTGCAACTTCGATCATGCCGGTTGTAAGGAACGGGAAGAGCAAATTGCCTTTCAGAGTCGCGGATCCAAACTGGTCCTGGAATAATGTCGTAATGGCTGCTCTCCCGCGATAGACCCCACGATCTCCAATTTCTACTGAGACATCTGGTTCGTCGAGTGCGAAGAAGCTTATTGTATTGCGCATGTTCTTGGCTACATGGTTGATAGTGTGTCTGTTGCGCCTCTGAGATATGTAGACCTGACGAAACGGTCGCTCAAACTGACCTTCCCATGAGCATGTTGATGTCGTCTTTGGCTTTAAGGCGAGCGACTTCTGCTTTCAGCTGTGCTAGCTCTTCCAGTATATGTGAGTCCATATCGAAAGTCTTCGAGCTGGCGCTGTTCTCTGTCTTCCATAAGCCTACATTTCAAAAAAAAAAGAAGTAAGAGGTCTGGCCTCGTTCACGTGAACCAGCGGGTTAATGAGGCACTCGAGTCATTGTTGGCCACGGGTACTGATGGAGGTCGCAGGGACCAGTCAGCTTCGAGCTATTCTTGGTACCCAACAGTGACCGACAAGGATTCAGAGAGCCATGCACAGGCCGCGGCACTATGTACTGTATATCCTGGGTCTATCGAACGCTCAAGACAACTTCTCATGGTACTATCAATGGAGTCTCCTGTTCCTCGCTATGTCGATTTGCCAGAGCTGGTACCTGGCTTCCGATGCTCGTGGGCATATTTTAACTCCCTTCCAAGCAAAAATAGCGAAGTAGATCACATCGGCACAGTACAAGACTTCGCGCGATCCATTTACTTTGGCCGATGCTGAGAAAACGACATGGCGTAGTTGAACTTCCTCACTCCGGCTAGAAAAGTCGCAGCTGCGGCTGAGATCAAAGATGGAGTTTCCATCTCATTAGAGTCAGTGTCAATGCAAACGTAGCATTGGTGATGGTCGCTCCTAATATGCTCACAGCGTGCCCATCGATCACTTCGCTTCAGTGTCCCGTGCGTTTGGAGGACGGAAGCCACCCTCTCATTCGATCCATGTTATTGATGAGTCAATTCACGAGGACTCCATCAATTTCAATACCCAAGTGTCCAGGTACGTAGTGGTCTAGGTCTCCTCTGATGTGGAAGAAAGCTACCAACACATCGCTCGTCGACGTGGTGTAGCCAATGGGATGGCTTTCGTCACTTCGGACTCAGGAGTACGCATCAATTTTACAACGGCTTTAGAAGCGCACATTTTGAACAGTCGTCGGTCTTGGGCACGAACGGTATGTCTTCGGAGCGTTGCAAGTTGAACTCGACCTGAAAGAGAACCAGCCTGGACCCAAGCCGGAGCGATTGTCGGTCGCGGTGTACTTGTCGATGTTTACGCATACTTTCTGTCCGAAGGCGTTGAAGTCAATCCGAATAGCGGCTTGAAGATAACATTGAAGCACGTGCTCGAAACGCTACGGACACAAAGGACATTGGTGATGCCTGGGGACATCCTGATCTTCCGAACTGGCTGGCTCAAATGGTTCAACGAGAGCTCGGAGCAGGAACGATATGCAGAGCTTTGTCTCAGACATTTGCCTGGTCAGCACCATTTCATTGGCCTGGTTCAGGCGGAGGACTTCGTTGCCTGGCTGTGGGATAGCCAGATTGCGGCCGTGGCCGGCGATCAGGTTGCTTTAGAGTGCACGCCTCCGCCAAAATCGGGGGTTGGATGGCTACACGAACATTTGCTGGCCGCTTTGGGATGTCCGATTGGGGAGCTTGTCGACACCGAAAGCCTGGCCAAGGAGTGCAAGGAGCGTGGAAGGTATTCTTTCTTCTTGACCTCAGCGCCGCTTCACGTATCTGGCGGTGTGGCGAGTCCTTTCAATGGTGTAGCCATTTTGTGAAGTTCATATCCTTGGCAAATCTGTACAGTAGTGAGGTTGACCACGTGCGGGAAGTGCCGGCTATTGACATTGATGAGCATTGACGGAGCTCCCACCAAAGCTCATCAAATCTTTTCTATTTCCGTCCCGCAAGTCCACGTTGCCTCAGACGTCGTGTTCATTCACCAACATACATTCGCTGCACGCCGCCGCCGCCTCCACTCCACCACCACCACCACCACCACCACCCTCGGCGGAATGGATCTCCTCCGCCGCTTTGGTGGTCTGCTAGACAACGACAATATCCCGTGGAAAAGCATCATCATAACGTTCGGAGTCGCTGAATACGCCCTCGAGACATACCTCGCCTACCGTCAATACCAAGTCCAGCAAAAGAAGACAATCCCGAAACAGCTGAAGAGCGAAATTGATCAGGAGACTTTCGATAAAGCGCAGAGCTATGGAAGGGCCAAAGCAAAATTCCAATTCGTGACAAACACATGGGCCGTCGTCAAGAAGCTCGCAGAGATTCAATATAATGTAATTCCGCTTCTATGGGGAATCTCCGGCACTTTGGTAGCCCGATATGGCAGATGGGGCTTGACTGGAGAGATCACCCAGTCCTTGGTCTTCATCTTTGCCAACGCTTGGATCGATACGCTTCTTGGCTTGCCCTTCAGCTACTACCATCATTTCGTCCTGGAAGAGAAGTTTGGCTTCAATAAGCAGACCGTCAAGCTCTGGGTCACCGACATCTTGAAGTCCCAGGCCATCAGCATTGCATTTGGTGTCCCAATCGGAGCCGCCTGCCTCAAGATTATCAAGGCTACGGGTGACAATTTCTTCTTCTACATCTGGGTCTTCATGCTGTTCGTCCAGCTTGGTGCCATCACCATCTACCCCACCGTCATTGTGCCACTCTTCAACAAGCTCACTCCTCTTGAGGCAGGTGATCTCAAAGACAGAATTGATGCCCTTGCTGGACGTCTTCATTTTCCACTCGGCGAGCTGCAAGTCATCGATGGCTCCAAGCGTTCCTCCCACAGCAATGCATACTTCTCTGGTCTCCCATACTTGAAAAAGAAGATTGTTCTTTACGACACGCTCATCGAGCAGCAAGATACCAAGGAAATCGAGGCTGTGTTGGCTCATGAGCTCGGTCACTGGAAAAAGAACCACACAGCCAAATTGCTCGGTATCGGCTCAACGCATCTCTTCGCCATCTTTGCCCTGTTCAGCGCCTTCATCCACAACAACTCCCTCTACAAGGACTTCGGCTTCCCGACAGAGCGACCTATCATCATCGGTTTCATCCTCTTCAACATGGTTCTTTCGCCCACTGACCACGCCTTGAAGCTAATCATGAACACATTCACACGCAAATTCGAGTACCAAGCCGACAAGTTCTCGTACGATCTGGGATACAAGGCGGAGCTCGCAAGCTCTCTCATTAAGATTAACATCAAGAACCTCTCTTCGATGGATGCCGACTGGATGTACAGTGCTTACCACCATTCGCACCCAATTCTCACCGAGCGATTGAGAGCTCTTGGCTACTCTTCGGAACATAAGGTGTCAAAGGACAAGCCAAAGGTTGCTGGCGAGGCACCTGATGGCGTTAAGAAGGCAGAATTTGCGAGCCAGGCCAATGGTGACCGGAAGGAGTTGTAGGATGGCGCTTCCGAGCATCAGGATCAGGATGTTGGAGCCAGCGAGGACGCGAGCGATGCGACGGTTGGACCTTCGGCTCCCATGAACCCTATTCCGGCTTCAGCCTCTCCTGGTCAGACATGGTTGGAGTTCACCCTCGACGTCTACATTAAGGTTGCTGGCCTTCCGATTCTACTCTGGGTGTATTGCGCCGATCATTTGGGATGGGAAACTTCCAATGTTCGGCACGCCTGTGATCGGCTATACGGCCCAATTCATGAGCCGGGTGCCGATGTCGTTGGTGACCAAGACAGTGCCATGGGCGATTGATGTGATATGAGCCAAGCAGATATTGGCCTCCTGTAAAAGTAGCGGTAGCATTCATCAGTGCTACAGCGGCCGCGAATACCATTTTTGTGAGATGGAATCTGCCAATCTTCAATCAGGAACGACATTCCTACCAATGCAGCCTTTGAACTAGATTACGCGTTGTCCCGAGCCGCTGCACATCTCTACAGCGGCTTTGCAATGATGTGCGACACTGAGGTGCGGCCCCGTGCACTTTTAGACCGCGACCAAGAGCAATAGGAGTAGTACCAACGAAATCTCTACTGCTACAGCCTTGCGTGTAGTTCCCCAGAAGAAGGCTGTGTGTTTCAGAAACGTGCGGCCTCGGTCGTCTTGGTGAGTATGATGCACCAATGTGACAGAGATGCATATGGTAGGTTCGACGTGGCACGAACACAGCCGCGTCAAGGAGGATTAAGAAGCCACGGCCATAGAACCTTTTTCTCGCATCAAGGGACGGACCTTATCATCACTCTGACCATCTCCAACAGATCTCGTCTACACCTTGATCAGAGATCAAAAGACTTCACACATCATGTCTAATCATCCCAGAACCATCTTCCTCCTACTGCTTGTCGCCTTCTCCTGGATTGCCAATGCCGAAATTTCAGACTTCAAGCAGCTGGACCATCGTAACCCCGGCAAATTCGGCAAGGACGCCTATGAAATCGTCGGAGACGGCTGGCACGGCCGTCAAGCGGGACAGAATGCCGACGATGCAAACCAGGCTCAAAATTCTCTCGACCTATATACTGTCAGCCCACGACAGACGACCAATGCAAGACTTCGACGAGGATTAGGCTAGATCCCTGGAGAACTTCCATATCTTATCAGTGCGGTTATTGCTCAGCCGACTGCTGGTAATACGATTGCCACACCGATACAAAACACTGCGGAGGATCTACTGACTCCGTCTCCTGGGATGAGACGTCGTGGTGCGCCCGATGGACCAAATGTTGGTGCTGGACGAGTCGAGCGAGGTGCACAGACTACGTTTGTCACTCAGGTCACTGCTGCGTTGGAGAAGGAGAATTAAAGGGACCGAGCATCTAGAGTCTACGATTAGTGGATTCTAGCGAGACAAAGATAGTTGGGAATGTTGCGAGGTTCGACAGGAGGAACTAGCTCTAGTCGTCGCTCGCTTCAATCGACTTGATACGCGTTCGCTTCGTCTTCTTCATCTGACCGACTTTGATCAAAGTTCCAAGAACTGGGCCGTGACAGTCGATCTCTATGCGACCTGTTAGCATAAGTAATGTACGAACTCTGGTAAACTTCCTATCTGTATGACCATAGACAAAGTCCAGGAAATTCTTAGCGCCCCTGACTCTCAGGGCGATGTTAGAATGCTCCTTGGCGTATAGCTCTGGGTTGCAGCCCTGACTCCTGCTCCTGCACACATCGTTCAGCCAAGCAGGTGTGGTGGTGTAGAGCTCGTCACATGAAAGCGAGTATTCTACCTCAAGAATTTCCTTCTGGCGTAGATCTCGTATAAATGAGTGGCCCAGCATGGCGAAAATTCGATCTCCGAGATCACTACATTTTGCGCCAGCACGAGAACTCAAACATTTGGACATTTGTTCCATGCTGCGACGAGTACAGAGTCCGTGAGCTAACGAGGCCGTAGTTTTAAGCTCGCATTTATGTGACCCAGAGGCTGTGCCAGACTCAGCCTCGTCAGGAGGCGCGAGCTTTGGATGTTGGCTGATGACCGATCGACTACAGGTCCTGATTCAAAGGGCGACTGGATGCACACCAGCCCCAGTGGATGTCAGCGGACTAATCGCAGCCAAGCTGCGACTGCGAAATCCTGCCACTAGTCGATGCTGTGCGGTTACACAATATGGGGCAATGCGAGAGCGAGATTGTTGTGCGCAGTGCACTGTGAAGATACAAGCTAGTTGCATAATTTCTGGATCAGTCGAGAACGTCCCTTGCTTTTCCCGCCGCATGGGTATGGACACCACCTGTGTAACGTTAGAAGAACGAGACATTCTAGGCTTTTGTAGTTCGTTGCAAACTCTTCCGACGGATCTTGGTAGCCTTGGTAGCATTGATACTTCGGCCAGCCTCGTTTGACCGTCGAGAAGGTAAGGAGATGAACGTGGAGTTGGGTATCAATCGAAGCACACCCTGTTACCTTGATGAGTGCAGGCCCGGTCTGCTGAACTTCTAGGCGGCGTTTGGGAGGTTGGGAAGGTAAATTCGTTTTGATGCCTATGTCAGTGACTGGAGTGACGGACGCCCAGAGCTCAATAACGGCGGCATAAGCTTGAATGGGGTGAGGCAAGTAGAGCATGGATGCTACCAAGTCATCGTCATATTTCATTCTCTGCCACAAGCGAGGAGTCGGCGGGCGAAAGTGTGTCTCAGCTGTCAAACAAGGAGCTCAGCGGGACGAGAAGTCTGGGTGAAGCTCCAAGTTGCCTTCCTTGTCCTCATACCGCCCGTTCCTCAATTTGCGATAGTAGTGACCCCAACAGAGCTCAAAGCCATCAACGTTGCGACGCTTGCTTTCTGCGCTGCAGCCTTGGATCTCACATTGGCCCTTCCACGGCCGTCGTTTTCCATAGCGCATGGGATCATAATGTTTTTGACAAAGTAGATTACCCTCGATACCGCGCATAATTCGCGCATTGCACCCGTCTCTCTCACAGATACCCTGGTTCGTCTTAGACTCCCAATTGACATTGGTACGTTTGGCAGCCAATTGAGTTCCGGAAGCACTGGGATCCGAGTGACTGCTTCCCTTCTTCACCTGGCCTCCATCTTTCTCCACGCCAGTGCTCGACTGAGCTGCTGAGTTTGAATCCTTGGTGGTAGCTCTACCATGCGTCAGCCCCGTCGGTTCCTAGGCGTTCCTCGCGTTCGCAGACCTGTACTCTGCCCTCCTAGCCTTCTTCGCAGCCCGTCTCGCAGCTTTCTCTTCTTCCGTCTTGGCCCTCTTCGGTATCTCGACTTCTCCATCATTCTTATGCTTCAAAAGTGGTACTTTGCCGTTCTGCTTTGATACTAGTGCTCCACCACGTTTGCCGACCTCACCCTCAACGACGTCCTGCTGTCGTTCATACTCTTCTCGCGGCTGCGCATCTGGATCCTCATCGAGGTCTGCGGGGTCTCGCCGGTCTTCATAGGCGACTAAGCTGTCCTGGTATGGTGTCGTATAGCCAGACGGCTGCTCATGATCGGAAGGGCCAGCGGCGGCGGAGTCGCTTGCCCACGCGTGAATGTCGTGATTCTTCTTCTGCCTCTTGCGATGGCTGGCGTCTTTCTTCTCTTCACTGCGTCGTGCCTTCTTGGCGGCCTTCCGTGCTTCCTTGTCGATAGCGCCATTTGTTTGCTCAATCGTGTCGTCGAGTCCTGTGTGGTCTGAAGGATGGGCGAGGGAGGTGGAATGCGTGGCAGCCTCTTCCTCGCCGAAGCGCGCAACGAGGTCGTCCTTGCTCTCGGGCATCAAGCTTTCGCCGCGCATTCCTGCTTCAATGCGCTTCAGGTGGTGGATTGCCCAGCCGCCGGAAGGACCGCCTTTTGGGCCGAAGCGAATGCCATCAATCGCGAGCCAGGCATCGGGATGTAGCGACGGCTTCTTCTTGGAGCGTTCGATGTAGGCGGCGATAATGGGTTGCGCCTGCTTCGTAGATATACGCCGAGTCTTATGCACGCGCATAGGCGGGAATGCGGTGCGACTCGACATGTCAGCAGTCACTGTACACTGTGCACTGTGTGTATTCACGATACACTATACAGCGCAGAGCTTGAAGTGCTGAAGTGAAGCTCGAAAGCCGGCTTCTGCAATTTTGGTGCAAGCGTCGCTACATACAATACATAGTTCTAGCCGACAAACCTTATCCAGCCTTGGCATCCGCTGAAAAGGCACTGCATTCTCCCTCTCCACCCTCAGTCTTCACCATTGTCTCGACATCTGGACATCGTCCTCTGAAGCGGCAATGTAGAGAATCGTGTCCGCTCTCCAGTCTATTGTAGCCGACAAAATCCCTCCTTCTTTGTAAGGGAGCTCATTGTGACCGAGGAACACACACAGCATATCAATATATGGTTGGAGAATGTAGGCGAACGACAAAGTAGCAAAAGCAAGCTCGAACACCATCTCGAGAAGTTCACGTGGCAGACGCCATATTGCCGCAGGTTTGTCGCTGGAACCGAAATCAGGCAAAGTTGCGTTTCCACCACTTTCGGCGGACAATGGTCGCATGGCTTGATCTATAGTCGGTCCAGCACGGTGTTGGGGCGAGAGAGTGGTACCAGATAGCGTAAGGCAGACTCCTGAGTCGGCCAGCGGGAAAGTGGACCGCAGAGGAAAGCTTGGATGAGACTTGATCAATTTGCCGATCCGACTAGACTTTGTGGGAGCTCCATGCTCTGGCGCAGGCGTAGCTTGCGAAAGCTTACGCCATGGTCAGCTTGAGTTCATCACCGCCGGACTCCACGCTGTCAGGAAAGCTGCAACATAAGACGAGAGGACCGCGACGTAGCATGGCATGCGTTCAGACCCGTCGAAGCATACTGTATGCTTGCATGTGGCGCGGGAAATATGGACAATGTCGCTGCCGATTTCTTCACCTCGTGTCCCGTGATGACTGGAGCAGACAGCATGTATCCACCTAGCGATCCGCCCGGGCGCATGTAGGCTCCCAGCGCGCCTTATTCGGCCACGCACGAGCACTCACGGCCTCTAGTGGCTCAAAGTACTCCTGCCTTTCAACCTCCTCCTCAGCAACGTCTTCCTCCCAGTCCTGGTTCTGATCCTCGATAGATAGCCATGCCGCCGCTTTCGTACCACATGTGAAGGCCTATACGTCGCACGTTTCGCGCCCCGTATTTGTGTGATTGAAAGGCCTGTTAGGGATATCGGCTGCGTGAGGGTGGTTTCTGCTGCTGAGGTCGAAGCTGCGGACTGAGAGGGTCTTGTCGGGAGAAGGCTCGGTCGCGAGGGAGAAGATGAGAAGACGCCGAAAGATCTGTGTTTGCTGTTAGAATGTGATGTTGCAGTGTCAATGATGTGATGCTCGTACCGTCTTTGAAGTGGCTGTATAGTTTGGACAGATTGTCTGAGTGGTTGGCAGATTGCTCTCAGAGCGCTTCGTGTACAACGTAAGCACTGCATTGTGATGGCGCAAGAGAAGGAGGATAGTAGCGGCCGTCAATGGCAATGTCAATCGAAGCAGTTGTGTAGTTCTATGCGGTTGTCGGGGAAGCTGCGGAGAGTGATCATTTCTGGTTAGCGTCGACGTGTAAAGTCTTGGCAGACTGATTGCGAGGATAGTGGCCATCAAATATTGATTCAAGCTCAACCAATGACGTATTCAGCCATTAATGTTTCACTGCATCTTCCCCAAGGCGATCAAGTTCGCAGCTTTTCCTACACCATGCACCACCTTCGATATCTCCAACCCCCACTTCGTCTCGTCTCTCAAACGGGTCGTCACTTCAGTCTCTCATCGAGACTTTGCAAACGAAATCCTGCTCCTCGCAATCCAGTAGCACCCCGAGCATCTGCACCGTCCCGCAGCCAATCGAATCTCCCCTTCCTCCCACTTGTAGCCATCTTCTGCTTGGGCACAGGCGCCTTCTACTTCCTCACCAAATCTCGCGCCGGCCAAACACCGACTCATACATATCAGCTTCCCGATCGTGATCCAGGTCGAGAGCGGTGGCCTAAGACGCCGAGCAAAGAGTAGCCAAGACCATATCACCTGTTGAAGCCATATCCACACCTAGTCCATCATCATCATCGTCACCATGGCCCCAGTAGAAGTCCCCGGCTTCGACCGTACCTCTCCCCTCTTCAAATCCGGCACCAACGCCCCAGACGAAGCCCTGGTCCTCTTCGTCCTCGGCGGTCCAGGCGCAGGCAAGGGAACCCAATGCGCAAACCTAGTCCGAGACTACGGCTTCAAACACCTTTCAGCGGGCGACTTGTTGCGAGAAGAACAAAACCGTCCAGGCAGCGATTACGGCGAAATGATCTCAACTTACATCAAAGAAGGACAAATCGTACCCCAAGAAGTCACGATCAAACTTCTGGAAAACAGCATGGTATCCGAGATCAACGAGAGCGGGAATCGAAAGTTCTTGATCGATGGTTTCCCGAGAAAAATGGATCAGGCTGTTAAATTTGAGGAGATTGTTGTTCCGAGCAAGTTTACGCTTTTCTTTGACTGTCCTGAGGAGACGATGAGGGAGAGGTTGTTGAATCGGGGAAAGACGAGCGGAAGATCAGATGACAACGAAGAGTCGATCAAAAAGAGATTCAGGACATTTGTGGAAACGAGTATGCCTGTTGTGGAGTATTTTGAGAAAGAGGGAAGGGTTGTGAGGGTTGATGCAACCCCTGAGCCGGACAAGGTCTACGAGCGTGTGAAGGAGCAGTTGGCGGGGAGAGGATTGAAGCCAACGAGTTCGTGATAGGACGATGCAGTGGAGCAGTGGAGCAGACTTTTGGGCTGGTGATAGATTGAGAATGATACATGGATCACTCCTCAATTCATGAATGTGAAGCCTTTCCTGTGACGGTTGTAATCTGAGCCTTGGTGGATTGCTGCTCACGGTGACTTCGACCTCAGTTCTGCAGCCTCCATGCTGATTCATTGAGATAAGCGCTCCGATACACAGCTTGCTCACTGCTCAATTCATGCATTTCCTTCATCAGGTCTATAACGTGCACTAGCCTCATCTACTTCTAATGCTTCACCCCGACTCCTCGCTATACACATATAGACACATATACATATATGCTCGCACAAGAGAGAAGAACAGCCCTTCAAAAGTTGACTTTGAACCGTTCACCCCTAGAACATCTTCCCAACCGTATCACAATACCCCGGCGTCTTATCCTGCTGTCCATGCGCCCAAGCAATAATCGTCAAAGCAGTCGTATAACTCATCATCGCAACTCCAAAAATCACAAGCACCACATCTGCAACTCTCTGCCATGTCTTCGTCGCCACAACCCGGTAATGCATCATGGGAGGATAGATATACACTAGGGGTATACACGCGAAACTTCCCACCAAACTCACGAACTTATCCAAATCTCCTGCCCC
This sequence comes from Pseudocercospora eumusae, assembly GCA_001578235.1. Taxonomy (NCBI): domain Eukaryota; kingdom Fungi; phylum Ascomycota; class Dothideomycetes; order Mycosphaerellales; family Mycosphaerellaceae; genus Pseudocercospora; species Pseudocercospora eumusae. The sequence goes on from LFZN01000082.1 coordinate 69,465, forward strand.
TGCCCAAGCGATGCATGCGCAGAGTGCGACCATGAAAAAACGGAAAATGTTCTTCTTCCATTTGATCCAGGGGTTGTATTTCCCGGTCCGGGAGAAGAGTTGTTGGGATGTGATTTCTATCGCTGGGTAAATCTGGAGGGGTGTGGACAGGAGAATGGCGAGGGAGTAGATGAATTGCACTGCATTGACGAGTTTGTCGTCCTGCGGCATGTTGAGGAGGATGACGGTTTTGGTGTCGCTCCCGTATGCGGCGTAGGAGAGAGCGCCGGCTGAGATGAAGACGACGGTGACGATGATCATGACGGTGGCCATGACTTTGGGGAACTTTTTCGGCTCGGCCATTCCGGATTGGATTGGGATGACGAGGCCGACGCCCTCGAAGGTGAAGATTGCTGTTCCGATGAGGAGAGTCCAGTAGTTGGCGTTGAAGTTTTGGATGTCGGCGATTCCGTGTTGGCGGACGATTGTGTAGACATCGTAGTAGTAGACGTAGACCAGACCAAGTAGAATGAAGATATCCGCTAGCAAAGCCATCTTCTGAATGTGGTTGATGTTGCGGTAGAGACTCATCGGCAGAAAGATGATCATTTGCATGAGAATCATGTAGCCGACTTTGAGGTCGGTCTTGCAGCGGGTGACGGCCAGGACGAAGGCCCGCAAGTTCTCAGCCACGAAAACGATGTAAGCACTACTGAACCCGATCTGCGAGATCACCAAGCTGAAGTTGATCAGATTTCGGAAGTAGTTGCCGAAGATCTTGCTGCCCATGTCGCCGTATGATGCATGGACTTTGAGACGAATCGATACCAGGAGGATGAAGCAGTAGTAAGACAGAGCTGCCAGGAAGAAGAGCACAACATTCGAAAAGGCCATTCCACCATTGAGGTACGCGCGTGGCAAGAAGAGGACTCCAGTTCCAACAAAGGACTTGAGAAGCAACATGGCGGCTCCAAATGGCGTTCCTTTTCCTTTTGCCTGTGCTTTCCGCTTTCGCTTCCGTTTACCAGGCGTGAGCAGTGCAGAATCCTCGCCCCAATCTCGGTCGTCGCGATCTGATCCATCGTCTTGATTGGTCGTCTCTTCGTAAGCATCGGACGAAAAATACTCGTCTATGCCCAGCACTTCGTCGTCCTCCTCCAGCTCCTCACCAGCGAAGTGGCCATATAGAGTCAAGAATTCGATGAAGTTGTTCGTGACAAACTGGGGCTTCGTGGGTTCGGGATTGACCCGACGAGTCGGCATCGTCCCGTATTGAGCTCTTTGCGCTGAAGGTGCTGGAGATGCAGCAGCACGGCGTAAGTGATCTCTTCGAAAACCGCCTGGTTTCTGTATGAACGAGATATCATCGTCGTCGTCGCCCTCTTCATTGGTCGTCTTCGGAGCACTGAAACTCATGCTTCTTCGCAGTCTGCAACTCTCGGCCTCCTCTCGCTCCTTTTTCTCCGCATATCGATAGATGTGCCGTGTTGTGTCTCCGCCTTGGAGCTGCAAGCTCGAGAACTCTTCTTCTGTATTCGAGCTCTCACGTGGGAAAGCTCCGCCAATCTTGGGTGACGCAGCTTGCGAGCCTCCAGACGGGTTCACGAGATGTCGTTTGAGAACCTCAATATCCTCTTTTGCATTCGGACTCTGCCCAAGCTGAGTGGCGTAGCTGGCAGATGTGAACGATCCAACTCTTTGCTCTCTGCCCTGCGGACTCTCGAAACGTTTCGTGCCTCGGCTTTCTCTCATGGGCGTCGGAGGGGCATATGTTGAGGGAGATTGGCCCATGGAAGTGCGTAAGGCTTGAGATAACGACGAAGGGCCTGGACCAGGCACTGAAGACCCCGACGCACCGGCCAGAGGTTCTTGGGTTTGCGGCACATCTTGTGCCTGGACATTCGGGGTAGATCGACCACTAGGCGAAGACCCGGCTATGGGCTCTGCTAACCTTGCCGTCGTCGAGGCTCTGCTCGGTGAGCCCGTCCAACTTGCCGAGTCTGCATCTCGCAGGCTGCCTGAGGGTATCGGCCGCGCTTTTGACGGGTCGCCGCCCGCTTGTGAAGACATATTCACGACCGCACGGTTTGTTGCCTTGTAGTCTGTGTAGTGCTCGTGAAGTGAATGTACGTGCTCGGCTGTATTGTTGTTGCCAGCGCGGTATAGCTTCGGCCCCGTCGTGTGACTGTGACCGCGTGCCGTCGGCTTTCAATGGTCAGGCCAATCAATATTTGATGGCCGCATTTCACGTTGACCACTGTAGCACGATCTCAACCTCTCTTGGCAAGATCTGTGAAGCCAGCGTCTCCGGTGCATCAGGATATCAGAGCAGAAGACAGTGGGCGAGGAAGCACGAGGACTGAAGAGACAAGAGAAGCATACAAGGAACAAAGTCATATATGCATTACATCGGTGATGGTCCATGTGAAAGGCTTGGCACATGCACCTTGAGACCAGTCCGCCTGGCCGTGTATACATTTCTTCTAAAGGTCCGAGCGGTTGACTGCATGTATCGTTCGAAAGACCAATACTGGCCATCCTGCCCCAGTACGCCAGAAAGCTACTGCCAGTTCCACTCTCCACGTCCTTCACCTGGGGTAATGAAGGGTTGATGATGAAGACCTTCTTACAGAGTGGGCAGACAATGGGAGTGCTTACAAGCGCAAGGCAGAGTGACGGGGTCTACCACGTCGGCCTCGTCGCCTTGACAGATTGCACACTCTTTCTCGTTGCTTGGTGTCAGCCCGCCGTTGGAGAAGAAGTCCTGTTTTGATGGCAGAGGCATACCGACTTATTGCAAATCTACCTAGTCTGCAGTTGGGTTAGCTTATAATATGGGTTCCTGATCGACCGTACAAGCCGACTCTTATGCAGGCATGATGCGAGAGAAAAACGATGTCTTTGCCATTGTCCTCAGGTCCTTTGTTCAATCTTACCTCAAGGACATTGTCATATCACGATAGGCTTTGGTTGAGTGAGCACAATGGACAATGGGGACAATGCGTTGATCAACATCCGACAAGCAGGTCCATGGCTTGAGTCGCTCGCTTAATCGGCCATGGACCGTGGAGCCAGCAATTCAGCTGCTCATTTGCAGAGTTGAATGGACCTGCAACATCAAGAGCATGCTATGGGACTTGCGAGAGTCCTTCAAAACGTCACTCTGATGACTCGATGTCCAGCCCAAAATGCTGTGTCTCTCGACCTAGCAGCCGGCTTTCCACGGTATCTTGGAGTTGAACGAAGTGAGCCATCGCAAGAACAACTCGAAGAAATTCACTTCTATTGGCTTCTAATGTTATTGTGAGACTATGTGTGAGATGTCATGATCTCGAGGCGTCTACTTGAAGATGGGAACCAAAGTGCCCGTTCTGCGGCTTCGCTTGAACAGCTGAAGATCTGTCTAGTCCGAGATCAAGCATGAACTCCTGACTGCCTAGGAGTCATACGAAGTTGAAAGTGAATCGTCCGAGCTCTAACATCAAGCTCTCTATCTTCGCCTCCTACTTCTTCCCGGCTAGCATCCTCTTGGCCACATGTGTAAGGCTAGGCTGTTCAAGTCATTACTTTGCCTTGACACACAATGCATTGATCAATCGCTCTTGTTGTCGTACCATGCCCGTGTCACAGAGTCTTTTGCCGTGGGTGTATCACAAAGTGGGTTCGATCAATCAGGTGAGTGTCCGACATGCCGAACGAAATTCTTCGAAACTCTTGAGACCCTCGATCAATACATAGCAAGAGTCGGCTGGCACGGCCTTTTGCGAGAACGCATCCATTTTCAACATAACGCAAGCACAGTCTGACTTCGTCTTCTTTCGCAATGAGCGGACATCGGCGAACCGAACCTGGGAGCATGAGCTTCGCAACTCGCCTTCACCACATGCTGTGTTTTTCAGCATCGATATCTTGCTCGCAGAGACAATCTGCATGCTCGTCCGCCTGGAGTCTGGCGAAGTACGAGAAGGTAGAGCTTTCGAGGGCGTCTGGATGACCTGGTGGGATGAGTACGGGAGGGTCGGATGGGTCCTGACCGCGATCTCCCATATGCTTTTCCTCGGGGGCTACCGAGTCCTGATGGCAAAGAGCGTGTCCCGCTAGTGTGCATGCTCTGCATAACGCTTGTACTATTACGTTGATGCGCTGTTCTGATTCCGCCGGTATTGGAGTTCCCTGGGAAAGATTAGATATAAGTTAGGTTATCTGCACTTTAGGCGTTGGCGCCACTTCATCGCAAAAGAGAAACTCACATTTCATATCTCACCATTCGTCCGTTCAATGTCTTCCAAAAAGAACTTCTGGATGTTTCACACCTTCGCTCTTTGGACAGCACCTCCTCTCCACAATGGTAACTATGACAAGTATCAGCGGCTGCAGTCTCATCACAATCTTTCTAGTCTTGTGCAGAGGGAAAGGTTGTGCTCCACCGCAGGAGCAACCGCATGAAAATAGCAAGCTTATAAGTCTTGATGCTCCATACCTCTCGAAAAACGACCAGCAAAAGTGTCCGGCGAACATGAAGGAGCCCCATAGCAAAGCGATGTGCAGATTCGACAATAGATTGTCGAAAGTCACAGTGCATTGTTTGAGCAGTCGCAGGAAGCTCGCGTGGAGCATATTCACTTCCTCGTAATTCTGCCTAGCACTCAAATAAGCCACTCGAAGCCGCTCATAACCCAACCGTTCCTTTCTTGAACAACCTATGCCTCGCCGGTGACCACTACCACTCACCGCATCCCCAAACCGCACGGCCAAGACGATGCTCCCCACCGCAGCCTCTTTCTACACCTCTGGTGGTCTACTCGCCGTCCCAGCTCCCCTCGACCGTCCCTGCAGCATCTGCCTCGACAAACCAGAAGAAACGATTGATCCTGTAGCCCTACCATGCTCTTGCATTGACATCTATTGTCGCGAAAGCATCACCACATGGCTGAACTCCTCGGGACGATGTCCAACTTGCAAGAAGCTATTCTTCATTCCTCCAGGGGTCCCTGAAAATATGAGGGAGTACCTCGAGATCTATGGTGTCGAAGCTTTTGGCGGAGAACTTGTCGAAGGAGAAGGCGTTCCGGTTGGGTATCATGAGTTTCAACGGTATGAACATCTGCTCAGAAAGCTCGAGGGAATGACAAAAATCGTCGAACATGATGATTCCGTCCTCTACGAAGATGGAAGGTGGGCTACTTTCGATTTCCGCATTCTTCGACTGATTTTGCTCGGTAGGGCGAATGAGCTTGCTTACTTCCAAGTTCTAGGTGGTCAACCGATTCAAGGCGAGGAGCTTGAGCTATTTAAAGCGGTAGGCACGGCTTTGTGCCGTATTTTGCGAAATCTCGACGGCAGTGATATGTTGAGCCAGGACGTTGTCGACCAGATCACCACCGCACTTCCGGACGAGCTTGATAAGCAGCAGGCAGAGGCTCTCCGTTCGGCACGAGCTGATGATGATGTTGATGAGAGTCACTGGTTGAATCAGATTTTGCTGTATATCTCGGCGGCGGCTTCGATTACTGCTGACTTGCTAACAGGGCAGGGGTTGCAGGGACTCCAGCTGCTGAATGATGAGAGCTGAAGCTAGAGGCGGCGTGAGCCACGAAGCATGGAGCTGCTTTTGTTTGAAAAGGCACTGGTTGTAGTGCATGTGCCTATCTCGGCGTTAGCCTGGAAAAGATTGAGTGAAGGAGTCGAGCGTAGTCGTCAATTTTGCCTGTAACAGTCAATGCAGCAGGAGCTTTGGCCTTCGACCTGCAGACAGCTCTTATATACCTAACTTTCAACTTCCTCACCACACATCTTCTCTGGTTTCCCTCGGGTCCGCTAAATCACTACCGTTGTCATCAGCTCAACTCGAGGCCTACATTTTGCCGACTGACAAGATGCCGCTGCCAACGGGAGAGCAGTTTCGCGCCAAGTACGACGTGAAGGAAGTCAAGCCGCCGCACGGCGATGACTGCCCAATCTGCCTTTATCCTGTATGCAGGTCGAGAAGCCGAGCCGTCTCTACTGCGCCTCTTCGCTTGCGCTGCATCTCGCTGATCGCATATCCAGGCGTCTGGTCGTCATGCTTGGATTCGGCTGGGACCATGGCCGCTGTCCGGCAACGAACTCCGTGAGTTCTGCGATTACGTACATGCCAACCCTATGCTAGACAGGCGAGTCATTCCATAATCCGTCCATGATCCGACTACGGCCACGCAGCCTCCTCTTGGCAAATGAGGCACGTAGACGCGTTTGTGCGGAGCTAATGGTGGCCAGGTACACTCACCTCGACGACCTTCTTCATGTCAAGGACCGCGCCACTTTCCGTGCGAAGCTCATGTCGGGTTCCCTGACCCCCATACTTAAACATTAGATCGCGTCCGCGACAGTGGAGGGACTCGCCCTTTCGGAGTCCACGATCGAATACTGGAAGCTTGTTGTGCCACATTGATCGACATCTGCCAGTTCCTGGATGGCGAGGTTGTGCCTATCCATGGAGTGACGTCTGTATTGTTAGTAGGGTTGCGCATGTCTTCCTGCGAAGCAAGTCCAGCGCTCACAGCCTTTCTGGTCAAGAGCGACGAAGAGACCTTCCTTGGCTATGATGATGATGCTTGTGACAGCAAGGAGCTCAACTGGGCCTTGACCGCTCACTTTCCATTGACAGTCACTGGTGTAGCATGGCGGATCACGCTGTGGGAAGATTCAAGGATCGCATCGCTGCCGACGCCTTGCTGGGAAGTGCGGCGACAGAGAAGCAAGACGACCACGCTCCTGAAGAAGGCCGAGATCCAGGAACGCCAAGACCACCAGCTACTTATTCGTCTTATTGATCGAGCCGTCTTCGGGTGTGCGCACGAGTCTTCTGTTTCCGTGGCCACCATTGGGCGCAGGAGTGGCGCCGAAGATGTTCTGCCGAAGGAGCTCATTTGCTCGCCTCTTATGGTCAAGGACACCCTCGAAACTATCACATGTCCTGCTCGTAGGGCCATTTTCCAACTCACATCGCTACGGACGACCTGAGCAATCCTCCCTCGACACCGACTTGCCCTTTTCTCTTTTGCTTGGGTTTGATCAGGCGGATCAAGCAGGCATTGCGTGAGGTATGATTAGCATAAAGCGTAGATTACATGAAAGGACTGTGGGGAGGGCATACCATTTGCGCTTGGACTGGCATTCGGGGGCGATTTGAAGGTGAAAAAGAACCGAAACCTGCTGAAGACGCGCCCTCTCCTCCATCTTGTAGCGAAGACTAGGTTGGTAGCTTTGACGATACAAGGCCTTTTCTATCATCGCGGCAGCAGCTCTGGTCCAAAGTTGAAAGTACTCGGGTACCCCATGGAAGCACGGGCACTGCAAATGCATTTTCCTCGTACGTGCCAAGCCATCTACTCTACAGAATGCATCGTGCGTACCTTTTCCTTGCCGAACGCCTCGCCAAATGCAATGCGATGGTAACCGCCAAGCTTTCTATGCATGACCATTGACAGCATTCGTGACGGCTCCATTCGTCTCAACTGGACCCAGCTTCTGCCTACGCTCGGCAACGGCGTCAGCCAACTCCTTGAGCACCAGCTCGGTATCCTCCCAGTTGATGCAAGCGTCAGTGATGGAGACACCGTACTTGAGGCCAGCTTTGCCTTCAGGCGGCACCTTCTGGTTGCCCTCGTTGATATTGCTCTCAATCATGACACCCATGATGGCCGTCTCGCCAGCCCTGATCTGCTCAGCGAGGTCGTGTGCGACTTTTGGCTGGTTCTTGTGGTTCTTGTTCGAGTTGCCATGCGAGCAGTCAACCATGAGCGAAGGGCGAAGACCCTTCTTGAGAAGCGCGTCTTTTGCGTCGGCAATGCTCTTGGCGTCGTAATTGGTGCCCTTGGTGCCTCCACGCAGAATGACGAAGCAATCGTCGTTGCCAACGGTACCGACGACAGCTACATTGCCGGGCTTGGTGACGGAAAGGAAGTGATGGGGGTGCTTAACCGCGCCAATGGCATCAATCGCGACCGCAAGCGAGCCATCTGTGCCGTTCTTGAAGCCGACTGGGAAGGAGAGACCAGAGGCGAGTTCACGGTGTGGCTGTGACTCGGTGGTGCGAGCACCCACGGCACCCACAGAAAGCAGATCTGCGGTGAACTGTGGCGAGATGGTGTCGAGCATCTCGCTTGCCAATGGCATGCCCTTGGTGGTCAGGTCCAAGAACATCTGTCTCGCCGTACGCAAGCCTTTGTTGATATTGAAGGAATTGTCGATATCGGGGTCGTTCACCAGACCCTTCCAGCCAATTGTGGTTCTGGGCTTCTCCAAGTAGCTTCTCATGACAATAAGCAAGTCGTGCTCGTACTGCTTCTTGAGCTTGAGCAGTCTGTCGCAGTACTCGAGCGCCATGGCGGGATCGTGGATGGAACATGGGCCGACGACGACCATGAGTCTGCGGTTGGTGTCGGTGCCGTGCACCACCTGCACCGCTTCATTTCGCCCTTGGATGACGGTGTCCTTGCTCTTTTGTGTTTGGCGAATCTCGTGCTGGAGGAGGTCGGGCGGTGTGAGCGGCGTCATGCCACGAATGCGCCAATCTTCGACGCCATTGCGGTCGCCCACCGCCGGGTTTGGCAGGAAGAACTGCGAGGCAGGCATGTTAGGTCACGGAGCGTGCTATTGACGGTGCGACTTTCTTACCTCGGACATGACTATGATGTTGACAATGGCATCGGGGCTTCTTTCACGGTCAAAGCCCAAGCAAACTCTACTGACGACGCCCTTGAAATTTTGACTAATCGACTTAAGCAATGAAGAAGCAAGAAGAGGAGGTGCGGGAGCGCCAAGCCTTTCCGCTCCGCTCCGCCCCTCCCACCCACCCCGCCAGCCATGCCACGGCCACCTGTAGTTCTAACCATTCCACGATTCCTTCCCGAAAAAATCATGCCTGACTTCCAGCCCTTCAAGATCTTCACTCCCAATGGTATTCTTGGCTATGGCTACAACGAGCACGAGTTCTGGTCGGTGATCGATGATGCACAACCGCCCGCTGCCATCATCGTCGATGCAGGCTCCACCGACCCCGGACCATACTTGCTCGGCAGCGGCAAGACGTTGTGTTCACGAGAGTCCTACCTCCGAGACCTCACGCCAATTCTCGAGGCATGTGCAACGAGAAACATCAAGTTCCTCGTCAGCTCTGCCGGCGGTGCTGGCACCAACGATCAAGTCGACTTCACCACCGACATCATCGCCGAAATCGCAACCGCACACCAATGGCACTTCCGTATTGCTGCCATCAAGTTTGAAGAGCATCGTGACACCATTCTGCAGAGCCTGCGGGCTGGACACATTCAGTCATGCAGCTCCGCGCCGCCTCTCCGCGAGGTCGACGTCAAGAATGCATGCGGCGTCGTTGCCCAGATGGGCCCGGAGCCCTTCATGAAAGCTCTTGCTGACCCTTCCGTCGACATTATCGTGGCCGCGCGCTCGTATGATCCTGCTCCCTTCATCGCGTTCTGTATGCATAGAGGAGTCCAGGAGGCCACTGCTTGGCACGTGGGCAAGATTATTGAATGCGGTGCGCTTTGTGCTGTGCCCAAGGGCCGGTCCATCGTGGCCACCATGTACGAAGACTGCTTTGACCTGACGCCGACCGAATCTTCTCAACGCTGCACGCCCGTCTCAGTTGCTGCGCATACCCTGTATGAAAAGTCCCGCCCAGATCAGCTGCCCGGCCCAGGTGGTGTTTTGCATCTTGACGCATGCACATATGAAGCTCTCCCTGATGGGCGCACAGTGCGCGTACGCGGAAGTCGCTTCTCGACATCGGAACACTATGAGATCAAGCTGGAAGGCGTTGAACACATCGGATATCGAACAGTCTACGTTGGAGGCATCAGAGATCCAATCTTGATAGGTAACATTGATGCTTTCCTCGTCTCTGTCAAGGCATTCACCACAGAGGCATTTCCCCACATGAAAGAGCCCGGCGGTCCACAAATCACATTCCATCTCTACGGAAAGAACGCAGTCATGGGTGCTTGGGAGACCGAGAGCCACGAGGTGCACGAGATCGGCGTCCTGGCGGAAGTGACAGCTGCCACGCAGCATACGGCTGATGCTGTGGCGAGCTATTCACGAACCATGCTGCTTCACGGCTCATACGAGGGCCAGCTTGCGACTGGTGGCAACATCGCTTTCCCGCTGACTCCACTTGAGACCTCCATCGGCCCGGTGTTCAAGTTTACTCTGTACCATTTGATGAAAGTAAGCGATCCGTTGACCTTCTTTCCCGCGAACATTCTCGAAGTTGGAGCGGCAGCTGTGGCAGATACGCCGCCTCCTGTCAGGAGACCAGTCATGCCTCTGAAGCAGCTCAAGGTCGTCAAAGGTATGTGCAAAGACCTCGTCCAAGCAGAGACCCCCGTTGCACATATGAAGTCGACACTGACGCGTGCGTGACTCAGATGTTGTCGCAGCACCTCTACTACCGGGTCCAATTTCCATTCAAGATCTGGCAAAGGTCGTGCGGTCTAAAAATGCAGGGCCTTTCGAAATCACTCTGGATATCCTCTTCGCCAGCAGACAAGCTTTTGAACGTGCCAAACAGGCCGATGTGCTCACCACATCAACAATACGGAAGCTCTACAAGCTGCAGTCAGCAGATGACATCGTCGTTCTGATGTTCTTCGAGCCCGCCCTGGCCTGGAAATGTACATTCAAGCGACCTTGGCCACAAGGCTCGATAGGCGAAAGAGATACCTTTGGAGCGCAGCTGCACGCTCCATTGCTTTCAATTATGGTGCAGGATTCTGATACCGTGGGGCCCTTACCATCACCGCCGTTGAGCGAGAGTCCATGACGCACAAGGCCCAGCGAAAGTCTGCAGGAGGAATGGGAGCGCGGGCTGTATCTTGGGAAGTGAGTGCCTTCACTGATAACCTGCAAAGTTTGCCGGAATTGATATTGCCAGCGGCTGCTCCATACTGCGGTGACGAGCTCGATGTGATTTCGAGCGAGTTCACGGCTCCAGAATGCATTGGTGCATAGAGTGAAGATGGAACTCTTGTGCAGATTCTCGTTTAACGATGCATATTTGCTACACGTTGGATTTCTTCACAGAGCCCGCAAACTTGACCAACATGCTTCCTCCACGTTACCAGCAATTTGTCTTACTGGAATACCCCAATTCGGGTTCGAGCACGTTGCCAACATACCGACTTGTCAGTATCCTGGCATCATGTTGCCATCATCCAAACATCGCGGCACCTGAAGACCGAATTGCTTGGACATTGGCCACCTCTCGACATTCGGAAGGGGTAATGATCCATACTCAGACCATGCGCTGTCCGGGACATGCCCCGCTGAGTGAGCTTGTTGAGGACGGATGCATCATGATATTGAGACCAGACCAACCCGACGCCCACGATACGGGCTTCGATGGCTTTGTTCTCTAGAATCCTCGAAGTGTCCGCGGTACTGACAGGCGCTCACGCCTAGTGTACTCAAAGCCCAGAAGATCTACTTCTCGCAATAATCTTGCGAGTTCGACCGATACTTCCCAAAGTGTGGAACATGATTCTGGCACAGACGACGACTCGCGGTCGGTCCATACGACTGACAGCAGCAAAAGCCTTGGACTATTTCATGACGCTTCTTCGAGCTCATCCTCAACTGACTCTCGCGATTCGCTGACTTCTGTTGTACAATCCCACCTAGTTGGGGTGTTGACCAAGTCATTGCGACCTCAGTCATTGACTCGACAGTCAGCCCACCTTATAAAGCATGTCGATGCTGATGAACAACCATTCTTGAGCTTGGACGCTGTCATCAAAGAAGCGACAAGGCAAACAAAACTGCCAAGGACGAACTTGGATTTCCGACGAGCCTGCTAGAATTATCATCAATAATGCTCAGATACATCTGGATATCGGGCCTGCTTCCAAGAGCACAATGCTGGAGCCGCGAACTTGCATTCAGTGCCAACAAGTATTTCCGTCATCAGCACTTCAGAATGTACAACCTGCGCTCACATAAACAATTTGCGCTAGTTTCGAACATCAAGTGTATATTCTGCGCGACTTTCGAGCATCTATATATCTCTAATATCTCACCCCACAGCCACAGCAGTATCGATCGGCATAGCAAGACAAACAATTCACGCAGATATAAGTATTTCCACTCCATACAGCTGTCGTACTGTCATGTCCCTCGCATTCTCGATTTCTTCCTGCCTTTGCTCAGCCTCAACACCTCACACTCAAAACTAAAATAAAGCTTGCGCAGCTGAGCTTCTCCTTCAGCAAGCACTTTCAACACCTTCTCCAGCACCACACCACAAGCTCTGTGGCAATCAATGCCCCATTCCAAATCTGCTATGACAACATCGTCCCTCGACATCATGCCGTCACTCTCAATATACCCCACCACAAGAATGGATAAAGTCTCTTCGTCGTCATGCAAGTGTCTTCGTGCCATAAGGCTCACCCACAAACCACAAACGATCTCAACGTTCTTCCAACACACCAACTTGGATTTCGCTCCTACCACGAACTTCACCTCGAAAGAAGACATAATCTCTGTTCAATCAAAGTGCAAAACGATGCAGCCTGGATCTCTTCTCCTCCTGCAATCACCCGCAGGAAGTCACTTGATCCAGATCTCAACCATAGCACCGACTACCGGACATCTGCTGCGACCATATGACTGGGAGTCTCTAATACAATTTGGATCTTATCCCAACGATGCATGGGATCGGGAGTACTTATCAGAGTCAACGTTCGATGCCTTGATTACTGAGGAGAGTGATGCTTCGCTTGAGCCTTCACGAGAACATTTAGCCTCAATCGACGTGACTGAAAGAATATTCTACGGCAAGGGCGAAAGGGTGCCGGAGACAAAGAGACTGAAGTACAGATCCTATGAGAAGGCTCAAAGGTTGGATCTGCAGAAAAGTTGGTGATTTATCGGCTGCCGTTCGAGACTAAGGATGTTTTGAAGGGATTTGGATGTAGACATGTCTGTCATGAGCTGTGTCTGAAAATCAGGCAATGACTTGGAGGAAGACGTGTCCGTATTGCGGTGTGTAGATGGTTTACAATATGCATGCAAGCAAGCAATTATTCAAGGAGTGACTGAAAGAAAGCCCGAGGATCATTACTCATTTCGTAGCGAAAAAAAAAGAAAGTCCTGCTCAATTACCAGTAATGAATAAGATTTCAGGCCTCTCAGACTTGAATCTGACGTAGTGATCTCCATCGCCAAAGCAGTTCACCTCATAAGCATCTCCGGTTGCGTCGTAGAAGTGGTAGTCGTAGTTCTTGTCACCGACGTTGGTGAAGTAGAGGATGTAGTCGTATGGGAGAATGCCGGTGTAGGAGTACAGGGCGTACTGGCAAATGTGGGCAGTAGTCTTGACGCTTGCGTCGGCTGGCTTCCAGGCAGAACTTCCCAGATTCCAGTCGACTGAGATGCCAAAAGCAGGTTTGTCGCCGTCGCCATCGGCCCCATTAGTGTTGATGGTACCTGGGCCAGCGGCGTTGATGGCACGACCAATCTCGAAGGTCACGCCTTTCTTGCTGGTCGCCTGAGACCAATGGACGGAGCCATCATCAACTGCGGACATGTTGGAAGAGTATGTGTGAGGTGTTTGGCTGGCAGAAGTATCTTTGATGCGGCGCGTGAGTTCATGAACGTGAATTGATCGCGCGGCCGGAGACAAATCTTATAGCGCTGTGTGCACTGTGAAGCCATTCCATGCCAGATCGCGTAACATCTTTCAGGTGGAGCAGAACGGTGTCTTCATGCCGGAAATCGACGCAGCACCGCTTCGTGGCTTTCTGCCATGCTCAAGTATGGTCAGTCGGTGGTGTGGCGCGCTCACATGCAAGCTAGGCACGTTGAGCAGCAGCATACGCGACAGGTCCAGCCCAGCCTATTTTGGCTGCGCAATAGTCAAGAGCGTTTCTTTGTTTCGTTGCCGCTTGCAGTCGGATGGCTACCCAGAGCGCCGCCGGCCATATCATGCAGGCGACGAGTATCAAGACACAGAATCAACAGTTCGTTGCGGCCTGCAACTCGAAATGCCTGCGATAGGAAGACGGCCCGAGGCGAGTCGAATAGAATGGCAGCGTCTTTGTCTCGAAATGCCTAGTGACTCTTCATGCTCTGCCAGCTCAAACTCCAGAAAGTCCTCTCCAGCCCTGTTGTAGGGTCGATTGTCTTTCTTTCGATGTCGCTTGCCGCAGGCGAAGCGTCTGAGGCTGGCTTGAAGAATAAGAGTTCCTGGATGGCGGGAGTTTCGTTTACCATACTCAGTCGCACCAAGATGAGGAGCTGCCTACACACGAGGGAAGATGCTTTCGAACGCTCGTTTTCAGGAATACCTACCATCTGACTGGCCTACTTGCTGAACCATCCCTACGCCACACGCTTATCCCGCAACTCCCTCGCAATGCCATGTCCATTTGTCCCACCCCATTAGTGCTGTCCCAACACGTGCCCCAAGCTATATCATGTTCTTGTTCTTCTTCAGATTGAATGCTCGCTGGTCCTTGAGCCAGCGTCGATAGTCTTTCACACTTCCAATCTTCTCGCCGTAGTAGTCTGGAATGGGATTTTGCGGGCTCGATGCGGAAGCATCTGCACGGTAGCGCTTGATGCGCGCGTAGAATGACTTCTCTTTCTGTTCGCCATTTGTCAGCTCATCCTTCGCCTTCTCCTCCGTCTTCGCAGATACTCACCTCCGCTATGCCAGCCCTCCATCCTCTTCGCCCAGCCCATAGACTGAACATGAGATTGCCGAAGCTGGGCCCACATAACCAACCTGCCGCAGCTACTGTGAAAGTGCTTATTCCAAGCACTACCATTGGATCCAGTCCAGATATTTGTGCTCCCCAACTATCAAACTCCGCCTGCGCAATCAAAGGTGCCGCTACTAGGACAGTGGGTCCTGAGGTCAGCACGCTGCATACCAGGTTCATCCACCTTCGTTTCCTCCGCAGGTCGAAGAATCGGTCCCAGGTTAACACATGGTCTGGGATAGCTTGAGCTGTGCTGTTTGTGGTGGAGGTAGACGCGTTGCGAGCTGCTGGTACAAGCCTAATATGTCGTCCTTCTGCTGTGATTCGTGGTCGTGGGCTCTGCTCTAATCGTGGCTGTTTTGCTGGTCGTGCGGAGGTGCTGGAGAAGGCCGTAAAGAAGGGAGCAGCGACCAGCGCGCGTGGAGCAGAGGTTGTGCGAGTGCAAGTCGATCGTGTGCAGAAGAGGGTTGCCATAATTGTGTGACTGGCAGTCGTTGGAGGTGAGATGGATGGCGGTGTGGTGTGTCGTGGTGTCGCTCGCTCGCTCGGGTATGAGGAGAGCTCTCCGCGGCGGCTAGTTCTAGAACTAGAATACATCAAAGCTTCGCCAAGACATGCAGGGGAGAGCAGCATGTGAAAGACTACATGATAAGGCCAAACTCAGACCGTCCAGCGCGCATACACAGACTACAGGGTGCGGTACATTGGCAAGAAGGTATCTCTCTTCAAAGACACAATGCTTGGAAATTAGAAAACTAATATGATAGCTGCATGATTTGCGCCATATGACGGTCGATTGTGCTCGATACCCTAGAACTTGGCTCCAATCTTCTTTTCCTCCTCGAGCTGCTGCGGGTCGACGACAATGACAGCCTTGCCCTGCAGCTTACCACTGTGCACTAGGAAGAATGTCAGTTCGACGGCTCAAGGGACTAGAATTACACGACTTACCGAGCGCGGTCAACTCATGAATCTTGTCTAGGCCCTGGAACGCATGTGTCGTCACCGAGATGCCGTGCTCTGCGATCACCTTCATCATCTCTGCCGACTCATCTGCGCTTGAGATCAGAGATCCGACAATTCGGATATCTCTGAAAATGATCTCTGGGAAGGGGATCTCGATCATGTCCGGCTGGGCAATCTGCACGAGAGTGCCGTGCATCTTCGTCGATGCGCAGCCTAGTGCACAAGCATCCTTGTGGTCTGCAAGCACGACGGTGCTATCAGCTCCGTTGCCACCTGTGACTGCTTGGATCTGCTTGACGACCTCCTCTTTGCCTTTGCGCGCATCGACAACCACATCTGCACCATACTTCTTACTCAACTCCAGACCCTCATCTCTTGCATCTACACCGATCACCTTCATCCCCAGAGCTTTCGCGAACTGAATACCAAGATGTCCCAATCCACCACCAGAACCCACGAACGAGACCCACTCGCCGCTCTTAAGACCCGTCTTCAACACACTTCGATAGACCGTTCGCCCGGCGCAGGCAAGAGGAGCAGCGGACATGAAAGACACAGAATCCGCGAGGCTGGTCGTCGATCGGCTGTCACACTTGACATAATCGGCAAAGCATCCGTTCGTTTGGACGCCAATGTGCCCCTCGATTTGAGTACAGTATTGTCGATTGGTCTCCGGCCCTAGACAATCTCCGCAGCGCCCGCATGGGTGAAGCGGTAGACCGCACATAACGCGGTCGCCCACTTTGAAGTCTCTCACATCGCTGCCGACTTTCACGATTGTGCCTGAGCCTTCGTGCGATGCTGTTTGTGGGAGAGGTCGACCGAAGACTCCTTGCTGGACCATGGAATCTGTGTGACAGTTTGAAGCGACGGCGACTTTTACGAGGAGGTCGAGAGGTGCCAGGTCTGTAGGGACGTCGACCTGCGAACATCGTGGTCAGTATGATTACCGTTGGGTCAGTGTCTTCGGCGACGAATGTGAGGTTTGGCATACCTCTCGAATCTCATAAGGCTTCTTAAACTCCACAACCTGAATGGCCTTCATCTTCTTGGGAATCTCGCCACCCATTTTGGCAATATCTGGAGTCTTGGTATGCCGTGATTGGCTGGTGTTGGGATGGGCTATGGGTGTGTACACCTTGATGGAAGAACAAAACAGAATAGCAGGAGTTTTGAATCACACCTCTTCTCGCTTCACTTTCTCGTTGCTTCTCGAGGTGCCGCCACAACAGCAATTCTTTGGTGGGGTATGCGTGATGTCACCGAATAATGCCGGGGAGACGGGACGTCAACGTCTTCTTTTCAGTATTATATTGTGCTTTCCTTCTAACGATATAGTACAACGATGCAACTAGCTCGAACCAGTGCTGAGCCTCCTATCAAGTTCCCTCATCGTATATTGCAACCTCGTCTTGAGGAACACGCCCATCGTACCATTCATATGCCTGCTATCGCCTTGACTACCAGCCGTGAACGTATCATGCCACAGAGAGATCGCATCGCCAAGTCTCTGCAAGTGTCCATGCACGATATGGTTCTTGAGCGTCCATCCCATATGATCGTCCAGTATATACGAGCCGAGTGCCAAGTTGTCATCGAGAACGACTTCTTTCGCGAAGGATTTCTCTCCTGCGCCTTTCGTTTGAGGGTCTTGGATCCATGCGACAGCTTGATACCACGCAAGCACTTTGGAGAATATTGTGGCAATTAAAACTGGCAGGTGGAAGTCTTCGGCGCAGTGGCAGGTGATGAGAGCATGACATGTCTGGACTGCTCGTGAGCTTGTACTGAGGACTTGGTCAACTGTGGTTTGTGTGGTGTTGGCGTCGATTGAGATGGTGGGGATGTCGTAGAGTTGCTTGAGCATCTCTGTTGCCACCTTTGCACAGCTGTGGCCGCTCGTCTCGGGACTGCTGAGTGGTGTTGGCAAAGTCATGTCCGTCATTCCATGTAAAGAGCTCATGTCCATGAAATCAGGTGGCGTACGTTGGCCATCAGAGTCTGGGCTAGAATGGTGGCTGGTGCGTGTCATCGTCGAGTCCATCGAAGATGCCCGAGTGTCGCTCAAGAGGTGTGCACTCTTGTTGAAGTCGAACAGCCAGTCAGGATCTAGAGGTGAAGCTGACGATAGATTGCTGTCCGACGTCGTGAAGTCTGGAAAGTATGGTATTTCGGAGTTGCCGTGCGGACCATGTCCCGGTGGAGTAGGGTAGGGCGTCGCGTGGGCAATCCATGTTAGGTCTTGTTTTGTTCCTGGACTGATGGGCGTGTAGTAGTTGCTCGGATAGGGAGCGCAGTTGGTTTGGATGAATGGACCATTTTCAGGGATAGAATTGCGGCGCGGCAAGACTGGGGCGTTGGACAGCTTCCTGTTTAGGCCTTGGCTGGATCTGGGCGGCTTTCCCGCCCTGAGTGATCTGCTATAGTGGCAGTCTCGGCCGAGTGCTCGACACCTGGCACACTGTGGGCGCTCTTGCGAACACTTTATCTTTGTGGTGGAGCAATGATCGCATGCGGCGCGGTACTTTATGGTTCCTGATGGAGGCATTGTGACAGTAGTGTTAGTGTATGAGAAAGCTTAGAGGCGTGAAGACAAGGGGAAGTGATCAACGCTCTCCGGGTACCTGCAGATATACATTCTCGAAAGCTTCCAGGCACAGACAGACACCCCCATATGTTGCTATCATCCACAGCAGCTGATGTTTTTCGCATGTTTGTCGGGTGCTGGCCTGAGGTCTACAAGTTCTGAATGGCTTCATCGTTGTGTCATTTTGGGCGACCAGTAGGAGGCTCTGGGCTGTCGACGGCGTGTAGACGGCGCTTCACCCACAGTACTAGAGCATGGGGAGTCTGGAGTGGTTGGCAAGGGTTGCAAACTTTCATAGCGGTGATCAAAACCCAGCGTTGAGAGCAGGCGGTGATCGATTAAAGTCCAGGACATCATTTTGCCGAAGGTATATCTCGTTCCCAGTACCATGGTCGTGTAAGCGCAGGCGTGTAACCAGACTTCAGAGCGCCTTTAAGCTTCTTGGCACCATCATTGCGAGTGTGCTCTCTGTGACAGTGGAATTTGCAGCGCTTTGGTCTTGACCAGGCCCGGGAGCCTGCGGTTGAGGTCCTGAAACAAGCGGAAATCGGACTTGCTAGCGTTGTTCATCCTCCAGATGGGTTCACCAACCACGCGATAGCAAGGGAGGACTTTGGTATCTGCTGGAAGCGCGTGCACCGTAAATCGACTCCAGAAAATCGCCGTCAAGCTTTGCAAGCATAGGGTGTCCTGTGCTACTTAGTGATCGCGTCAACTGCGGCCCGCACAGCGTACGGAATGATAGACAACAGTGGATGTGCGTAGTGCTATTGGGTACAGCATATGCAAATCCAGGATAGTATGCAACCGCGGTCTCATTTCGAAGATGCACTATCCAAGTAAGGACGTCTTATCGCAGGCCATCACTTGTTATAGAAGAGCAGCTGGTGGTCCTGGTGAGTTTTTAGAGTAGGCAATGGCACCGAGAATGCCCTCAGACGGATGGGAAGAGGTATAGCATGGAGGGCACCACAAAACGGAGACGCAACGACAGGGGGAGTGCTTTTGCTGATTTTTTGGAAAAATCAAGGCACTTGCTGAAGAATTAGCAGCCTGGTCACTGTCCTCGTCGGGCATATGTTCGGCGACCAGGTATCTTGCCTGGGTTCACAATCTCTTGCAACATCTGAGCTCATTCGTCAGACGGAGGTCATGGTCGAGATGTGCTGTTCGCTGGGAAGCTCGGCGTGAGGGAAAGAGTAGACTGTTACGATTGCTGCCAGAGATTCGCTTCGAAAGCGACGATGTTGTGTGGAAGAGGAGAAGGACGGGACCGGGAGAGTTGGTCGAAAGAAGGTTCACCAGGTAGTGCCATGGCAGTGAGTCGGCCCGAGGAGGATATTATGATGATGATGATGATGATGATGGAGCTGCTTCCGACAAGGAGGTTCGGTTTACGTCTACGCCTTCATTCCGCTCGACATTGCCAGCTCCAGCTGAGGTTTTATTCTGGAGCGCCACTTGTCTATGCCTTACACTAGAGTCATAATTGTGTGAACTTTATTTCATCCTACGCCCATCTTTGATCCAAGTTAGCTGCGCTGCTGCAGCGTCGTCTCCAGCTTCGGCCGTCCCCCTGCAAACAGATTCACCTCACCCTTGCCCCACGCCCACAGCATCTTGTGCCTTGCCTGGGTGATACGGAGTATAGTGAGCCTGTTTGTTTGAAAGCGAGGTTTCTGGACTCAGCTCTCACTTGTTATCAGTGAAGTGTGAGGGCTGGAAGAGCCTCGCGAAGCACGGAGATATCGAACTTGCGGCCGCGCACAACGTCGTCCTTTGTGAAGGCTTTATATCGCTGGACTAGTCCGTATCGAAACATCGAAGCTCTGCTATGATTAGCTCGCTAGTGAACGGAAGCTGGCTGCCGCGACTTGGATCACAATGGCAGCGCATTTGACCAAACATCAAGTCCGATGGACCGAAACAAACGAGCGCAGGAGCATGGGAGGCACATAGGTTCGTAACTTCGTATCACGCAATAGACGTTCGGGAAGCCAACGATTTCATTCAGGTTTGTTCGTATCGCCACAGGAAAGACCAGCTTCCTGCTTCCCTATCTCGTGGTATCATAGCATGCATCCCCATGCTCCTGCTCAGTCGGTGTTCTTATCCAATGCCGTAGGCTTGTCCTTCACAAAGAACTCCTTGCCAGTTGCGCTCTTGTACTGTCCTCGAATATAATCTGAGATCTGCTCGTCCTTGGCCTGCTCGAGAGCGCTCTCGTTGTCTTGTGGTCCTTGACCCATAAATTTCTCTTGGACGAAGTCAATGCCTACATCCATGATTAGCCCAAGAAGTTGCGAATACATTCCAGCCCGTGCTTACCCTTGTCGAGGTAGTCCTCATTCTTCTCGCTCTCACGTCCACCGCCGGCAGCCTCATTGGCCTTGTTGCCAAGTCCGCTGATGAAACCGCCAATGCCGCCTTGCTTCTGCTCACCGCTCGAGCTTCCTGTTTGTGGCTGCTGAGCCTGCTCGCCCTGCTGGCCCTGATTGTTGCCGCCGAGAGCTTGCTGGGCCTTATTGAGGAAGTCCATTGTGATGTTGTCGTGGGTGTGGTATTGGAGGTTATTATGAGTGTTCAAGAAAGATCAGTGTACACACACGGCAGTCAAGGAAGGTCTTATACTGTAGAATACCTAAGTCGCGTGCCCCTAGCTCTCGTGCCGGCGTGTCCGCAGCAAACCTGCTCGCCATTGCCCGCATGAAAGAGTGAGCCGTACACAGCCCACCACTTGGCAACGCATATGACGTCGAGCCAGCGATCTGGACCGTCTACATCATCCGTGAGACGTGTTTCATCTTTTACAGTATGGCCAGCCTTGCAGTAGGCGCATACAGAACCAATGGCTCTCGAAGCCAAAGAGTGCAATTGGCATTGACAAGGGAGAAGTGGGAAGCGACGTCGGTGAAGTAGAACTATTCTAGGTAGGGTGGAAGAAATGCCAAGAGTCGGCGCAGATCGAATGCGGTATCGCCGACGACATCAACTTTGCTCTCTTCCTACCACATCTACTGAAGAGCACCAGAGAAGGCGATTGACGAAAGCGGCTCGCTATCGCCATCATGGGCCACTCGGAAGCCCAGAGCTCCAACTCAAGAATACCCATCACCGTCCTCACCGGCTTCACGGGATGCGGCAAGACCACTCTGATTCTCAATCTGATCCCGCAGCTGCGAAAGCAGAACCCAGACTACAAGCTCGCCATGATCAAGAATGAAATTGGTGATGTAGCTGTAGACTCTCAGCTTGCCGACTCAGCAAGTATGGCCGCCACACAAGAGCTGCTCGGAGACTGCATCTGTTGTGTGAACATAGGACAGATCGGCGAAGCACTTAAAGACCTCGATACACGTGTCAAGCCTGATCGCATCATTATCGAGACTTCTGGGAGTGCAGAGCCGCTAAAGCTTGTCCTTGAGATCAAGCGGCTGAGCCAAGCAACTGGGAGATATGAGCTCGACGGTATCGTTAGTGTCATCGATGCTGAGAACTGGGCCGGGTATGCCAGCAAGTCCTTCACTGCCGAGCTTCAAGCAAAGCAGACAGATATGATTGTCATCAACAAGTGGGAAAGCCTCTCAGAACGTGACTATGATACCTTTCTCGACAAGCTTGGGGATCTGGACGTTGACACGCCACAAGTCAAGAGCGACAAGGGATGGCTGGCAAAAGATATCCTCTTCGGCTTCGACGCAAAACTTGCCAGACCTTGGCTGGTGGAGGATGCGCACAGCCACGATCATGCGCATGACCACAAAGCCGAAGATGCAGAGAAGCACACATCTGAGCTAGAGTGTGTCTCAGTGACTCTTCGATCGAAGAATGTCTCTCCCGCCTGCGTCAACCTAGCCAAGCTGGAGTCTTTGCTCAATGCTGCACCCAAGGATGAAGTGTACCGCATAAAAGCAGTATGCTATCTTTCAAGGACTCCTCAGAACGCAAGCACATATGGTGCTGTTGGCGAGGCTACTCGTATGCGATATATTCTCAACTGGTCTTTTGGTCGCTGGCTATGGTCACGCGTCGACGACAAAGGCAACGACTCCACAGTCTTGCGAATGAGTATATTTACAGCACCCTACGAGAGCACGAAATGGATCAAGAAGGCGAACGAGTTCGTCAAGCTTGAGGGTGATGTCGAGAGTGGCGAGTTGCAAGTGACTAGGGTGCAGTGAATCTCGACCAGTTGCAGCTTCCACAAGATAAGTCAGGCTGCGCCAAACACCTTTATACTCTCGACCCATAATATCAAACTGTAAGATTGCTGCCAATTGCTGCCTTTCGACGGTCGCCATACAGAATGAAGCGATACTCGTTGAGCAAAGTCGAGCTTTTCACAGCCACAGTAGCGCAACATTTTCCAGCGTCTTCCATCTTCTCTTCCTCAACACCATCAACAAGCATCAGCTACAAACTACCAAAGCCAAACAGATCTCAAGCGACCAAACAACCAACTACAAGAATCACGCAGCTACCAAGATCAACCACAGTACTGCAAAATCAGCTACAACGCTGCAAGCCCAGCTATAGGTAAAGCTGCAACGAAAATATTGCAAGACCACACTCAAGCACTTGCAAATATCGACAATAGCACTCTTTCCAACATCATGGATAGAGTCCTCGAGCTCTCGCTCACAGCGAGTTCGAACGGAGATTTACGCACGGCGATCATGATTCACAACACCACCCCAATGAATTCATACGCCTGGATCATCTACACTGCTACAACTACAACCAAACAACTACACTGGGAGATGAGCCAATTCTTCTACGTCGAAGAACCAAGAATCACTCTCTCGCGCCCGATTCGCGTGACAGACGTTAGAAGCCGGCGCTCGCGAAACTCCAGGGAGCCGCTATCTCTGTGGCCATCATCGATGCTTCTGGCCAAAGCCGGTGTCAAGGGAGGCGAAAAACTCATCGTGGAAATTGAAGAAGAAGAAGAAGAAGAAGAAGAAGAAGAAGAAGAAGAAGAAGAAGAAGAAGAAGCAGAAACGAGAAAACAACCTTGGAAGATTCTGGAGTCGATATGATCGGGTGTTGGGAATCACATAACACGCACTCAACACCAAAACTACGAATCTAACAAAATCAAAAGGACGACCATCGTCATCATACTGGCTATCATCAACGCTTCTGGTCAAAGCACGCTGCAAAATCAGGACACGAGTCAGAACCCCAAGACTTTTAAATTCAAAACCACGTGGAAGGTACGTGGGAAGTTCTGGAAGACGACCTGCTGCGTGAAGGCAACGGATCATGTTGGAGTAAGAGGAGGACGCCGCGCGAATAATGGCAGGCACCTTCTCGTGGCGCGCGGTGTGAGTACCTCTATTCAAAGAGGGAAACTAAGACCTGCTCATGAACCTCAGACTCGACGAGGTATGTGTATCCCCTCTGTGGCAGAGGCCGGGACTGGAGACTTTCAATTTGACAGCTATCATAAACCTTTGATCGGGTAAGTTTAGGGTGGACAGATGAGGGAATACTGCTCCGAAAGTCCTCGGGGCGGTGCAAAGATCCTTAGGCGGCAAAGAGCGATTCAATAATGGTCTTGCCGTGGAAGCTTTTATATGGCGGTTCCGAGGCCAAGTTTTCTTGGCTTCACTTGAGTGATCGAGAGTAATCAGAGATCTAGAATATGGGAACGAATGGCTCTTTCCGCGGATCTCTGAGGGACAAATCGAGGAGATTTGGGATTGCTGCAGTATGTGAAAAGAGCAGCCGTACTTGCATGTCCTGGCCAGAGGAGATCGTGAAACCCCCCTGCCGCAATAACGACTTCGCAAGGAGGCATCGCGCTGCTACCAAGAATTCACAAGTCCAAACTCCAGCACAGTCCCAAAATTTCAGTATGCACGTCTCGGTCGTGAATCTCCCCCATTCCCTCATGCCTTAGTGACCAAGTTTCCATCTTATACTTCAGCCTGCTGACCATCACCAGACGCCTTGAGCTCAGCCACCTCGACTTGAATCTCCGGCACCTTGATCGGAGCAGGTTCCTTCTCAGCGGCTGTATGCTCTGGCTTCTTGCACTGGGCAGGCTCCTCATCAGTATTGGGTATACTCTCCTTGCTCTTGCTCTCGTCCTCATGTTCGCCACTGCTTTCGGCATTGGTCTCGTAGCGTACATCACGAGTCATCATGCTGCGACCGCTACCGCGACGCTTGCCGTAGCGACTCGGAGCGAAGAAGTTATCGTTATAGTATCCTCCT
This sequence comes from Pseudocercospora eumusae, assembly GCA_001578235.1. Taxonomy (NCBI): domain Eukaryota; kingdom Fungi; phylum Ascomycota; class Dothideomycetes; order Mycosphaerellales; family Mycosphaerellaceae; genus Pseudocercospora; species Pseudocercospora eumusae. Next base: position 93,981 of record LFZN01000082.1, read on the forward strand.
CGACCGCGGCGCTGATAGTATTGGCCAGGTTCACGACGACCGAAGGACTGCGGATACTGGTGGTACTCTTTCGTCTGGCTGAACTTTGGCTGGCCTTCACAGAGTTGTTGATGCGACTCCACCTGCTCTTGATCGAAATTGCCGTTTTGTCCCGGTTCGTGGTATTCTTGGCTTCGGAATGGGTGTACTGCCTGCTTGTGACCGTCTCCGCCTCTCTGAGGATGGCCATGTCCATGATGCGCAACATTCGCCCGAGTTTGGGTATTGCCATCTGCGTGCATTTCGCGGCGATCTTTCAACGGCTTCGCCTTCGGTGCTTTGGCCCACTCCATCATGTCCTCGCGCGGCCCCATGAAGGAGAAGTACCAAGACGCCTGACCATGATTCACGGCGCAGCCTTCATCCCAGTTGACACCCGGCTTGCTGTGGGACCAGTACTTCCCATCAGCATCGTGACCCTTGGAGGCTGTCATGCAGTCCAAGCACAGTCCGGTGAAGTAGTTGCCAATCTCCTCTCGGGCGATGACGACAATTTTGTCAAAGTCGAAGGTGCATGCTGGATTGCCACATGTCTGAATATGCCACTGCTTGCCGTCGTACGCTCGAAGGTCGTGAATGGTACTAATGATAGAATCACTGATTAGCTTCGACTCCAAAGGCCAGACACCTGTGCGAGCCAGACTGCTTTCGTAGTTGTACAGGACGGTAGGTGCACAGCTGCAGCGGGCTTCCTTTAGCAGGCGGTCAACGGGAGTGTAGAGGGCGCGGTGTAGGATCGTCTTCAGTCTAGCTCTGGCAGCGTTGATCTGATGCATGACGTGCTGTGGCATGTGGAGAGCGGCCGCGTTGGCTGGTGGTTCAACGACGAACTCCCTCGGTTGGTGGTCAGGAATGTTGCCGCCCGTGTTATGATAAACCAGATACTTTGTAGCTTGTGCGAAGGCGGCACGATGACCGAAGACGAAGGCGGGATACAGAAGCATGGTGTAATGCTTGTAGCCAGCCTTCACCAGGTTCGGGAGGGTCGCGTACCATGCGCCAAACCAGGCGGTGGCAGAGCCTGATGCGGTGGAGAAGCCGTACTTCTGCGCGACCGAAACAGCGCGCCATACACCTTCAATGCTGAGCTCATGGGTGTCCAGGCCTGCCTTGTCGTGCACGATCTTGAACCAGAGCGCGAGCGCATGCACAGAAGGTGCGCCATCATCTTCGGCCACATCGATGACGTTCTGGTCCGATGTTGCTTCGGCGAATGTGTCTGGCGTGCGGTTCAGAAGCTGGCCAAAGAAGGAGCTTGCTTGAGACAGCGTTGCACGGTGGAGCTTGAACTCGTGAAGCTGAAGCAGGTAAGGTTAGCGCGTCAAGCGGTGGCTCGAGAATACCACTTCCGCACGTACCTTTGTTGGCGTCTTCACAGTCAACGGGAAGCCATTCTCGGTAGTGGTGATGGCCGAGTGTTCAATGATGCGCAAGGCGACGTCGGCATTGTCGACGATGGTATAGTATTCCTTCTCGAGTTGCCAGTACGGCGTAGTTGTCGTGGCCATTGTGTTGGGCCTCGAGCGCAATCGTGAGTCGGAATATTGATGTCAGAGACTGAAGGAAGGTGAGATCAGCCGAAGAAGTTATTCTTTACAGCTGACAGTAATGTGAGCTTGAGAATAATGTGAGCTTCTTAGGCAGGCAACAGCAGCGCAGCGCATGCAAGGCAAGACCGGAAACCGGAGAGTGCATAGAAGCCGTTGTATCATGCTTTGTCAATGAAGGAAGCGAACTACCAGTAGGCGCATGATCCGTACGGCGATGGCCATGCACATCTTGTTGTCTCTGCAGAGCGCATCTTCATGCGCATGTCGAGTATGTCTGCTTGGAGGCTGTGGGGTCAATAGAGCACCTGACATGGCATCCTCAGCGGTCATCTTGTTCTCACCGTAATATACAATTGTATAATTTTACAGCTGCGTGCCTGCTATCCTCCTGGACATTTCAAACTCCCGAACGCCACCTGGAGCGCTCGTCCATTTCCCATGTTGCGCGAGCTCTCAAGGCGCCAGGACCTGCTTGCTGCTGTCGTACTCTACCTCCCTTATTCCCTCCTTGTCCACCACCTTCACGAGCACACCCTTGAAGTCAATCGGTAAACGCCGCTGCAGCTCATCCGTGCACATTCTCAAGATCTTCATGCCCTGCTCGAACGTGATGTCTGGGTGATGGTGCTTATCAAGCGTGGATAAGCAGTAGTACTGGGCATAGCCATGTGCGGCGTATGGGACTGGTGCGCAGGATGCCAGGTAGTCGATCCAGAAGAGTTGCGGCTTGTTGGCATGCACATCGTAGCCGCCGAGCAAGAGATTGACCGTATATGGCGATCGTGATCGGAGGGACTTGGCCAGTTCGCTGCGCACAAACGAGGATGTCTCAGTTGGGGTGAGGTCGCTGCCGTTGCGCATGGAGTAGAGGGCTACGTTGGCTTGGACATACTCGGCGAACTGGACTGCTTGTACATTAGTATATGGTTTCGCAAGAGCACTTCGGCTTCACGCACTGGTATCTCCAGCTTCACCGCTGAATGCCATCAATGTGTGGTCGTTGAGTCGGCGTGTCTTGTCGTCTGAGGCCTTGAGAATGGTTGCGCCTCGCATGGCCGCTTTGGAGGCGGCGATGATGGTGAAGTCCTTGCCCGTGATTCCCAAAAGGACCTCCCTAGTGGGGGCATTAGTAGTGACGCTACATTTGAATTTGGACATGCCTTACATGATTGCTGATGTGTCGATGTTTCGGTATGAGTAGTAGAGACAACAAACCGCTGATGGAGCTTGACGACGGCCGGGCCAGGCAAGAACGAACGACGTAGCTGCAGCGTCGGTGGTCGGCGAAATTCAAACGCCGACGCCGTCAAAAAGTCGAGTTCTATAGCAGAGGTGCATCGCCTGCAGGATTGTTATTAATTGGCAGAGTGGCAGCAAGATGGCGTACACGGCGCAGGCGCAGACCAAGAAGACGTTCGATGCGACCAGAGTCATACGGCCAATCTACACAGGCGGCACCGTCTCGCTCAGCCAAAATGGACGCATACTCGCATCGACGTTGGGTGAAGAAGCACTGCTCACGCACTTGAATACTGGAGCACATTTGGCCAGCATAGAAGGCGTGAGTGTTGGCTCCTTTTGCGCCTTTGAAGCCTCGCCGACTGACTGTTAACACAAGTAATCAGGACGGCGACTCTCTTACCACCTTGACCCTCACACCCGACGCATCGCACCTCATCCTATGCTCGCGATCACTTTCCATGCGCATATATGCTCTGCACCATGCCGCACGGAACGACGACTTCCATGCGAAGCTCCTGCGCACCCTGAAGCCGCACACAACACCCGTAGTCACAGTGACAGTAGATTCGACAAGCTCCCTTCTTGCCACCGGAGGCGCAGATGGCGTGGTGAAGGTTTGGGACATTCGAGCAGGCTTCGTGACCCACACCTTTCACGGCCATAGTGGCGTAGTCTCAGCACTGCGCTTCTTTCACGCCGAGTCAGACGAGGAGGTAAAGTCGACCAAGAGCAAGAAGCGAAAGAGTCGACCGCGGCACGATGAACCACAACACGTGCAGAATGAGCAGACTTCAAGATTCAGACTGGCGTCGGGCGGAGAAGATGGTCGTGTGAGGATATGGAATCTGCATACCCGGAAGGCTGTCGCTATTCTGGAGTCGCATGCGAGTGTGGTGCGCGCCTTGGACTACTCTGCCGAACAGAATTTACTGCTCTCGGCGAGTAGAGATAAAACGGTTGTTCTGTGGCACTCGAGAACATGGCAGCAAGCATCGACAATGCCTGTCCTGGAGACCATTGAAAGTGCTGGCTTCGTTGAAGGAGGTCGTTTCATCTACACCGGTGGCGAGACTGCGAGGCTCCGAATATGGGACGTGCAGACTGGCGCAGAGTTGACGGAGGATCAGGAAGAGGGCGCTGACATCGAGGGTATTGTTGATGTCCAATATCACTCTCAGCTGTCTTTCTTGCTTACTGTGCACGCGGATCAGACGCTGGTGCTCAGGTCACTGGAACCGCTACAAGATGCAGCAGCTTCAAAACGAACACCTCCTTTACCGATACTACGACGGATTAGTGGGACTCACGACGAGGTTATCGATCTGGCATACATCGGTCGCAGCCGCAATCACCTTGCGCTGGCCACCAATCTCGAAGACGTGAGAATTATCTCTGTGAACACGAGATTCTCTCCGAATGCAGATTCGCCATACTTTGGCGGGGACGTCGCTCTCCTGAAAGGACATTCGGATATCATCATCACCATCGACACTGACTGGTCAGGCTGCTGGCTCGCTACGGGCGCCAAGGACAACACCGCAAAGCTTTGGCGACTTGACGTCGAGAACGACTCATACGCGTGCCATGCGACTTTCTCGGGCCATGCTGAGAGCATTGGCGCGGTCGCATTACCCAACGCCTCTCCTCCCATAGGCTCAAGAGAGTATCATCATCCTCTCGAGCACCCACCAAAGTACCTCGTCACCGGCAGCCAAGACAAGACTGTCAAGAAGTGGAATGTCAGTACTTCCCGAGCCGCATACACCCACAAGGCTCATGACAAGGACATCAACGCAATTGCGACCTCGTATTCGACATCGCATCCGCTCTTCGCCTCTGCTTCGCAAGACCGAACGGTAAAGATCTGGGATGTTGATACGGGCGAGGCAATTGGTGTGTTGAGAGGCCATAAGCGCGGTGTCTGGACAGTCGCGTTCTCGCCTGCTGGCATGCCTTCATTGACGATCAGCGACGGCGGCAATGCTAGCAGTGCCAAAGGCATGATCCTGACTGGAAGTGGAGACAAGACAGTCAAGGTCTGGAGCTTGGCTGATTACAGCTGCCTGCGAACGTTTGAAGGTCACATCAACAGTGTTCTGAAGGTTGTTTGGCTGCCTCCACCTGAGAAGAGCAGCGGAGATGGTCGCAGCGTGCAAGTGGCAAGTGCCGCAGGTGACGGATTGGTGAAGGTATGGGATGCACAGACTTCAGAATGTGCTGCGACTCTCGACAACCACATTGATCGTGTATGGGCTTTGGCAGTCAAGCCCGCGGCAACATTGACTAAAGATGACCAGAAAGCTGTTGCACAGGAAGCATATGAGGAAGAGGGCGAGAATTCCAGCCAGGCACCACAGCTTGAGCTGGTGTCTGGATCTGCGGACAGTACGCTAACATTCTGGACCGACACGACAACCGAGACCGCCCTCGCCGCTACTACAGTTGCGACACAGCGTATCGAGCAAGACCAAGAGCTTCAGAATGCGATCCGAGCAAATAGCTACCGAGAAGCTATCGTTCTTGCGCTCCAGCTCAACCACCCAAAACGACTACTCGATCTATTTAGCTCTGTGGTCGACACTGACATGCCGGACCCAGGAAGCTTCACCGGTCGCCTGGAAGTGGACGGAGCCATCGCATCCTTGAGCGAAGGCCAACTATGGAACCTCTACCGTCGCATCAGAGACTGGAACGCGAATGGTCGTACTGCTCACGTTGCACAATGCATTCTCGCAGCATTGTATCACATCTTTCCGAAAGACAAGCTCCTGAAGCTCAACCGACGACGAACTGCCGCCGTACCGCAAGAGAAAGACGACCTGAGCGGCGCCATGGCGCAACTTAGCACGCAGGACAAGATCAAGAGCAAAGAGAGTGTCAAGGACGTCAACGATGCGCTGAAAGCCTATACCGAGCGCCATTATCAGCGACTGGAAAAGATTGGCGAGGAGAGATATGTTCTGCTCTGGGCGCTTCAGTAGATGGACGATCGAGCGTTTTTCTTCTACCTCGCTTAAATTGATTAGACATTATATCGAGCCGTGCGGTAGCTGCGGTAGGCCTCTTAGCATATAGGCGAGTCTCTTACGTTTAAGCGAATAAGACCCGCTCCATCAAATAGAGCGGGTCTATCGTCGACTAATCTAGCGGATTAGGTAGTATAGGCGATCGGAGCGGTCGTTGCGCGAGCATTATATTACTACTAGTAGACGTCGTCTTATAAAGGCTCTAACGGCTCGGTACTAGCTAGAAGTTAGTTGTTAGTACTATAATAGATAGCGTTATAATATCTGGCCTACTATTTAATCCTATAAGATCGTTACCTAATTTTAACCTATTCGATTAGTCTTATAGATAACTAAGTAAGTAGAGTCTAGTTAGGCTAAGAACGTAGCCGCTACCGCACTTCGAGAACCGACCGCCGCTATATAGTAATATATTCACGAGATCTAGCTCTTAAGTTAACCCTTACATAATTAGCTCTTCGCCGGCGCCGTATTCGTTACCTTGTAGATAGTAAGTACTATACTAAGCATACGCCGAGTCCTGATATACTACGAGAGCGTTTTAATCTACCTCCTTCTAATAGTAACGCGGTATTAGAGGTAAGTACTAAGAATCGGTAGGTTAGCGGCGATAGTAGAGGAATAAGGAAAGACGATAAAGGAGTATATCGAGGCTTAGAGTATTATTAATAGTACGTTGACTAAGATAGCCGGTTAGTCGTTATCGTAGTTTAGGTCTTTCGATAGAAAGCTAAACTCGCTAAGAGAAGCCTTTAAAAGGTACGCGGAGGACCGTAGAGGCGCGATAGCGTAGGCTAGCGGTATAGGTAGACGTATACGATTACTTTAAGCTCTCGGAGGTATAGATTTAATATATAGAACGCGTAGATGATAAGTATAATAGTATATATTAGGTCTAGTAAGGCCTAGTAGTTCTAGCAATACCCTTTACTTCGCCCTCGTAAGATAATAATAATAATATAAAGCCTAATCTTTATGCTACTCGGAGCAATCTAGTACGCTATATATAGTACTAAAATATACTAACTATAGTTTAAAATAAAGCGCAGATATACCTCTCTATCCGCTATACTATCCGGCCTATATATTATCTATATCTAGGTTACTATCTAGCCGCGAGAGATAGTAGGCCGTAGGTAGTAGCCTATACTAAAATCTCCGGACGATAGGATCAGGTATGTTATTATTTCTAGTACCTTCCTACCTTATATATATAAGAATATTATATAGATAGATACATATTTCATTTACCTGTTTTAGTAGATAGATAGATAGATCTTTCATTTGCCTATTTTAGTGCCTATCGGCCTATATAGGTCTAAAGGTATGTATTCTATAAAAAAGGAAACTAGGCTAGCTAGTAAAAACCTCTCCCCTCTACCCTCGTTAACTCCTACCCTACTTTATCTTTCGGTTTTACTTCCTCTAGGGTACACTAGTATTATAGAGTTACCCTCTAACTACCTTGCCTACTACCTTAATACTCCCTCCTCTTTATTCCCCTTCTTCTCCGCCCTCCTTCTCTCTATCTACTCCTCTATTTCTTAGGCTAGGGCGTACTATTTAAGGTATCCCTCCCTAATAATCTATTTTATAATTCTTCTAATATCTTCTTTATTTATAATAATCTTATCGTATTCCCTCTCTTTTACTTAATACCTCTACTCGCTCCTCCCTTTCCTCTATCGTTTATATACTAGTAGTATATATTTAGGGTTTTAAGACCGGTAGCCGTATAGGTTAGCTTTATTTTCTATCCCTAAGACTCTTCTCTAATATAGGTAGGCTCTAAGACCGATGTACTTAGAGCGTAGTTATATAGCTATACTTACCTCCGCCCTTTTTAGGTCTTTATAGATCCGGTCGTTATAGCTCCTAAAGCTAGTTAAAGCTTTTAGTATTCCGTTTCTTCTCGGTATTTCTTCCTATTCTTCTTCCTAGAGTATCCTTACTATCTCCTCCCCTATACTTTAACCTTTTCTTCCCTACCTTTTTTCTATAGTTTAGAATACTTTATAGAGGGTCTCTATTCCTCTAGCTAGGTCCTCTTCTTTTTATACCTTCCTCTCGGGCCTATAGATCCTTCTCCTTCTTAGCGGTGTTTAATTCTAGCGAGAAGATCTAGAATTAATGGTTTTCTAAGCTAGATATAGGGTCGTTTTAATGGCGTATTAGTACCTTATTCCCTTTAGGTATTAGTATATTAGTAGCGATCCCGTCTCCATTTCTAATACCCTAGTTAGGGTAGATTTATATGCTCCTATAACTCTTCTTAGGTATTAGGCTTAGACTCTATTAATCGGTTCTATAACCCTTTTCGGGGGTTTATCCTATGCTACCTAGACTTAGGCCCTATATAGTATAGCCGAGCTATATAAGGACTATAAAAATGGCGACAACGACTGCGACGACGACGAGGCCCCTAGGCGAAGGAAGCGAGTAGAGGGAAACGTATAAGAGGGCGTAGGAGATAGTAATAGCGGCCGATAGGGAGGTCCCGGAAAGAGCGCTAAAGATAATAATAGTAGAACTCTTAGAAGGTCTAAAAGTACTAAAGAACGATATAAGGATAATAGTCGATAAAGTAGTAGGAACTACTATAGTAAAAGTATAGAAGGGAGCTCTTTTAGCCCCGAGAATTAGCTGAGATATATAGGCGAAGGTAGCTAGTCTTAAGGAGAAGAAGATAGCTATTAAGGTCTACATTATAGACCCCTAAGAATAAGAGGATCTCGATAAGATAATAGGGAAAGAAATCGTCTAAAAGATAGGGATAAAAGAGATTACAGGGGTAAAGAAAGATAGGCGTAGAGTAGTTAAACTCTATACGGTAGTAGAAGGGGATATAAAGAAGCTTAAAACCTAGAAGGAGTAGATAACGAAGATTAGAAAGACGGCTAAGGTCTCGCGCTAGTAGTTTATAGTTATAGCCTATAGCATAACTAGAACATTTAAAATATAAGATAATATTACCTAGCTTTAGAAGGAAAACTAATATATATGCCTAGGGATTTAAATTACTAAGGTAGCATAGGTTAAGCGAAAGATCGAAGATACGAAGACGAGGTTATTACTTATCGTATAGGTAGGGAGTATAGAATAGGCTAATATGCTCCTAGAAAGGGGACTCTTCTAGGATTACGAAAGGATAGATACGGAAATCCATATAAATACTTATAGGATCCTATAGTACTATAAGTACTAGAAATACGGGTACCTAGTAGTAAGGTACCTAAAGACTATAAACACGTGCTCCTACTATATATAAGGATACTAGGTAAAGGAGTATATAGAACCGAAAGAAAACGCTAAGTATATAAACTACGGAAGAAAATACCTATCCTAGACTAAGGAATGCCTAGTAAGAATTAGAGCTTAAGAGAGGGCGAGGGAAGCGAGAACGATATTACTATAGAGGTACTATACCCCCGAGTAGGACGAGCTAAACCGATAAAGAATATATAACCCGAATAAGAGGTAAAGAGAGGAGGAAACTACCCCCCTTACTATAAGGAACTACCCCTAAGTAGGAAGACCGCGATATATCGACTAGGTAGGGAGAGACCCTAACTAAAGGAAGCTTAACTAGATAGTATCTTAAATAAGTAAGGATACCCCCTAGGAGGAGATCCTTAGTTAAGGAGAAACCTAATAGGATTAGATAGACTAATCCTAATAAATAATATAACGGCATTAACGATTATATAGTATAACGTTAATAAGAGTAAAGATAAGGTCTAAAGGAGCTTCCTCTAAGCCCTCTAACCGAAATACTACTATGTTATAGCGATCTAGGAACCGTAGCTAAACCTATACTCCTTAAAACTAATAATAGTAAAGGATCTAAGATACTATATAATTATATATAAGACGGGAACGCTAAGAACCTATATCTATATTAGTAAGGAGATCTCTATAGATTCATAGGAACCTATAGACTAAGAGGACGTAGACTCGACCGCGATAAGGATATATACCGTATAAGGCCTAATAAAGATCTATTATATCTATAACCTACTACCGGAATTAAGAAGTAGTACCTAACTTAATACCCTTATAAGGATTCTAACTATAATATAGAACGATAAATAATAGATAATAGTAGGAGACTTTAGCCTCTACTACCTACTCTAGGGATCCGACTTTATACCGGCGTACTACTTCCTAGCGGGAAGATTAATTAATATAATAGAAAGGGAAGGAATAGAGATTATAACTCTAAAGGGTCTAACTACGTAGGAAGCGAGATTAAGTAAAAGTATAATCGACCTTTACTTTATAACCTAAATAATTAGGGAAAGGGTTAGAAAATATACTATAAATATAGACATCGAATCCTCGTTAGACTACCTACCGATATAGACCGAGCTCGACCTATAGGCTACCTAGGAATAGGAACTCGAAGCTAAGCCTAACTAGAAGAGGGCTAACTAGGAAGAGACTAATAGAATACTAGAACTAAGGGCCTAGGAAATAGTAGCTAGAGACTTAAGGAACCGGGACGATATCGAGAGAGTAGCAGAGTACCTAATTAGGGCTATATAAGACGCTATAGAAGCTATAATACCCTCGAGTAGACTATCTAAGTACTAATAACTATACTAGATAGAGCAATATATAGAGAGAGTAAAGGAAGTAAGAAAGGTAAGAAGGAAGTAGACTACTACGTACTCCTAAGAGGACTAGGAAGCCTACTATAGAGCTACTTAGGAAAAGAAGAAATAGATTAAGAGGGATAAAAGGTAAGAATAGAGATCTACTATTAGGATACTTATAAAAAAACTAGAAGATATATAGAGGATAGCTAAATAGGTAAGGTAACTAACTTAGGCTAGAGACTAACTACCCTAGTTCCCTAATATAAAGGATAGGTAAGGAAATATATATACTATAAACGAGGATAAAGTAGGGGCCCTAGGATAATACTTCTTCGGCGGCTAAGTAGAAGCCGACCTAATAGATATCTAAGGAGTAAGAATAGAACTACCGAAGGAGGGAGCTAAATAGAAACTAGAAATAGATATAAAAGAGGTTATCGCTACTATAGCGAAGCTCCTAGGTAGAAAAGCCCTAGGGCCGGATAAAGTATATAATATTATACTTAAAGCATATAAAAAAACGGTAGCCCTAGCTATAACTAATATCTTTATTGCCTATATAAAATAAGGATACTATCTAAACCGATTTAGGGAATCTCTTACTATAGTACTTAGGAAACCGTAGAAAGAGGACTACTCCGAGCTTAAGTTATACCGACCGATTATACTCCTAAATATAATAGGTAAACTCCTAGAAAAGTTAGTCGCTAAGAGGCTTACCGAGTTCGTAGAAGACTATAAAGTCCTATTAGAGGAGTAAATAGGAGGGAGGGTAAAGAGATCTACCCTTATAGCGGTAGAGCTTATTACGGAGTAGATTAAATATATATAGTACTATAGAAAGAATAAAGTAGCGTTACTCCTCTTACTCGACATATTAGGAGCCTTCGAGAATATCTTATACGAAAGACTAATATATATCCTAAGGTAAAAGAGAATACTAACATAGATAGTCGAATTTATCTAGTTATTCCTAAAAGAGAGGACGACCTAACTACTCCTAGGGAGATATAAGTTAGCCCCTATCTAGATAAATATAGGAATACCCTAAGGATTAACCCTCTTACCGATACTCTTCCTTATATTCGTCGCGGATCTCCTACCGAAACTTAAATCTAATAAGACATTAGTATCGGGATTTATCGACGATACTAATATCCTAGCATAGTTAGAGTCTATAGAAGAGAACTATAGAATCCTAGAAATATAATATACGGAGTACGAAATATAGGTACGGAAATACGGAGCTAAATTCGCGCTAGAGAAGTATTAACTAATTTACTTTAGTAAAGCGAAGACTAGATATAATATAAAAGCGCTAATTATAATCTAAGGATACCTTACTAAGCCTACCTTAGAACTAAGAGTCCTAGGTATATAGCTAGACCCGAAACTAAGCTAGGGCCTATAGGTTAAGAAAGTATAGATAAGAGCTAACGCGAATAGGTAGTCTATCGAAAGACTTACGGTATTAATATAGGGAGTAATATTCGATAAAGCGAAAACTATATATAAGGTAATTATAAAACCGGCTATACTATACGGGGCTTAAGTCTAGGTAGTATAAGATAAGACCCCGAAGAGGGTTATAGAACCGATTAATAAAGTCTAAGCCTAATACCTAAGAAGAGTTATAGGAGTATATAAGTCTACCCCGACTAAGGTATTAGAAATAGAGACGGGATAGCTACTAATATACTAATACCTAAAGGGAATAAGGTACTAATAAGCTATTAAAACGACCCTATACCCGGCTTAGAAAACTATTAAGGAAGCGCTCGAGAAGATCTATAACTAAGTACCGCTAAGAAGGAGAAGGGTTTATAGACCTAAGAGAAAGGTATAAAAAGAAGAGGATCTAGCCCGAGGAATAGAGACCCTCTATAAAGTATTTTAAACTATAGAGAAAAGAGAGGGAAGATAAGGTTAAAGTATAGCGGAGGAGATAGTAAGAATATTCTAGGAGGAAGAATAGGTAGAAATACTAAGAAGAAATAGAATACCGAAAGCTTTAACTACCTTTAGGAGCTATAACGACCGGATCTATAAAGACCTAAAGAGGGCGGAGGTAAGTATAGTAATATAACTACGCTCTAAGTATATCGGTCTTAGAGCCTACCTATATTAGAGAAGAGTCTTAGGGATAGAAAGTAAAGCTTACCTATACGGCTACCCGTCTTAAAACCCTAAATATATACTACTAGTATATAAATAATAGAGGAAAGGAAGGAGCGAGTAGAGATACTAAGCGAAAGAGAGGGAATACGATAAGATTATTATAAATAAAGAAGATATTAGAAGAATTATAAAATAGATAGTTAGAGAGGGATACCTTAAATAGTACGCCCTAGCCTAAGAAATAGAGGAGTAGATAGAGAGAAGGGGGGCGGAGAAGATAAAGGGGAGTAAAGAGGAGGGAGCATTAGGGTAGTAGGTAAGGTAGTTAGAGGGTAACCCTATAATACTAGTATACCTTAGAGGAAGTAAAACCGAAAGATAATATAAGGTAGAAGTTAACGAGGGTAAAAAGGGGAGAGGTTTTAACTAGCTAGCCTAGTTTCCTTTTTTATATAATATATACCTTTAGACCTATATAGGCCGATAGGTACTAAAATAGGTAAATAAAAGATCTATTTATATAGTATAGCTAGCTCTTATTTATACCTTTAATCTTTTCTAAATAAAAAAGCGACGATAACGAGGCCCCCGGGCGAAGCGAATAGGTAGAAGGAGGTACCTATATAAGAGAGCGTAAGAGATAGTAATAGCGGCCGACGGAGAGGTCCCGGAGAGAGTACTTAAAATAATAATTATAGAACTCTTAGGAGGACTAAAGGTACTTAAAAGCGATATAAGGATAATAGTAGATAAGGTAGTAGGAATAGTAGTAGTAAAGGTATAGAAGGGTACGCTACTAGCCCCGAAAACTAACTAAGATACGTAGGTAAAGGTAGCTAGCCTTAAGGAAAAGAAGATAGCTATTAAAGTCTACGTTACGGACCTAAAGGAATAGGAGGAAATCGATAAGATAACGGGGAAGGAAATAGTCTAAAAATAGGAATAAAGGAGATTATAGGGGCTAGGAAGGACGGGCGCGGAGCTATTAAGCTCTATATAGTTACGGAAGGGGATATAAAAAAACTAGAAACCTAGAAAGAATAGATAATAAAGATCGGTAAGATAGTAAAGGTCTCCTACTAATAGTTTATAGTAATAGCCTACGGCATAGCTAGAACCTTTAGAACGTAAGACTATATCGCCTAGCTCTAAAAGGAAAACTAATATACGTACCTAGGAATCTAGATTACTAAAGTAGTATAGGTTAAGAGAAAGATCGAAGATATAAAGAAGAGATCGTTACTTATCTTATAGGTAGGAAGCGCGGAGTAAGTAAATACGCTCCTAGAAAGGGGGCTCTTCTAGGACTTTAAGAGAATAGATATAGAAATCTATATAAACACCTATAGGATACTATAATACTATAAATACTAGTAGTACAGATACCTAGTAGTAAGGTGCCTAAAGACGACGAATACCTACTTATACTATGCTTAAGGGTACTAAGTAAAGGAATACATAGAACCGAAAGATAAGGCTAGATACGCTAACTATAGGAGAAAATACTTAGCCTAGGCTAAAGAATACCCGGTTAGGATAAGAGCCTAAGAGAAGGTAAGGGAGGCTCGGATAACCTTATTATAGAGGTACTATACCCCCGAAGACGACTAATAAAGCCGATAAAGGGTATATAACCCGAATAAGAGATAAAGAGAGGAGGAGGCTACTCTCCCCTAAGAAACTACCCTTAAATAGGACGACTACGATACATAGACTAGGTAGGGAGAGACCCTAACTAAAGGAAGCTTAACTAAATAGTTACCTAGATAAATAAAGATACCCCCTAGGGGGAGACCTAAAGCTAAGACGAAACTAGTTAGGACTAGATAGACTAAACCTAATAAATACTACGACCTTATTAACTATTATATAGTATAATGTAAATAAGAGTAAGGATAAGGTATAAAGGAGCTTTCTCTAAGCCCTTTAACCGGAATACTACTACATTATAGCGATATAAGAGCCGTAGATAAACCCTTACTTATTAAGACTAATAATAGTAAAAGACCTAAGGTACTATATAATTATATATAAGACGGGAACGCCGAGAACCTATATCTATATTAGTAAGGAGATCGCTATAGAGATATAGGAGACTATAGACTAGGAGGATAGGGATTGTACTTCGATAAGGATATATATAGCCTAAGGCCCGATTAGGATATACTATATATATAACCTACTACCGGAGTCGAGGAGTAGTATATAGCTTAATACCTTAGAAAGGATACTAACTATAATCTAGAACGACTAATAATAAGTAGTAGTAGGAGACTTTAACCTCTACTATCCCCTATAGGGATTAGACTTTATACTAATATACTACTACTTAGTAGGGAGACTAATCGACGCTATAGAGAGAGAAGGAATAGAGATAATAACTCTAAAGAGGCTTACGATATAGGAAGCTAGATTAAGTAAAAGTATAATCGACCTCTATTTTATAACTTAACCGATAAAAGAGAGGGTTAAGAAATATATAATAAACATAGATATAGAAGTATTAGTAGACTACCTACCGATATAAATAGAGCTTAACCTATAAACGACCTAGGAATAGGAACCGGAAGTAAGACCTAATTAGAAGAAAGCTAATTAGGAGGTAATAAATAGGATACTAGAACCGAGGACCTAGGAAATAGTAGCTAGGGACCTACGAAATATAGAAGATATTAAGAGAGCGGTAGAATACTTAGTACGAGCTATCTAAGAAGCTATAGAAGCTATAATACCTAATTATAAGCCGTCTAAGTACTAGTAACTATACTAGACGTAAGAATATATAGAAAAAGTAAAAGAAGTAAGAAGGGTAAGGAGGAAGTAGACTATAATATACTCCTAAGAAGACTAGGAAATTTATTATAGAGCTACTTAGGATAAGAAGAAATAGATAAAAAGGGATAAGATACTAGAATAGAGATCTACGGTCGGAATAATTATAGAAAAACTAGAGGATATATAGAGGATTATTAAATAAGTAAGGTAACCTACTTAAGAAAGAGACTAACTACCCTAGTTCCCCGATATTAAGGATAGATAAGGAAGAATATATACTATTAACGGAGGTAAAGTAGGAGTACTAGGATAATACTTCTTTAGAGGGTAAGTAGAGGCCGACCTAATAGATATCTAAGGAGCTTAACTCGAGCTATCCTAGGAAGGCGCGAAATAGTAACTAGAAGCGGATATAGAGGAAGTAATAATAACTATTTTAAAGCTCCCGGGGAAAAAAGTACTAAGGCCGGATAAAGTATATAATAAAATACTTAAGGTATATAAAAAAACGCTAGTCCCGGTACTAGCTAAGATCTTTACGGCCTATATAATATATAGATATTACTTAAAGCGGTTTAGAGAATCCCTTATAATAGTACTCCGGAAACTATAGAAGGAAGACTACTTCTAACTAAAATTATACCGACCGATAGTACTCCTTAATACGATAGGAAAACTCTTAGAGAAACTAGTTATAAGGAGGCTTATAGAGTTTATAGAGGAGTATAACGTCCTACTAGAGGAGTAAATAGAGGGAAGGGTAAAGAGATCTACCCTTATAGTAGTAGAGCTTATTATAGAATAGGTTCGATGTATATAGTACTATAGAAAGAATAAAGTAGTATTACTCCTCTCGCTCGATATATTAGGAGCCTTTAATAACGTCTTATACGAACGACTTATCTATATACTAAGGTAATATAACTAATGACGCCGTACGATGGCGACGAAGACTGCAACGACAACGAGGCCCCCGGGCGAAGGAAGCGAGTAGAGGGAAACGTATAAGAGGGCGTAGGAGATAGTAATGGCGGCCGATAGGGAGGTTCCGGAAAGAGCGCTAAAGATAATAATAGTAGAACTCTTAGGAGGTCTAAAAGTACTAAAGAACGATATAAGGATAATAGTCGATAAGGTAGTAGGAACGGCTACGGTAAAAGTATAGAAGGGAGCTCTTCTAGCCCCGAGAACTAGCTAAGACATATAGGCGAAGGTAGCTAGTCTTAAGGAGAAGAAGATAGCTATTAAGGTCTATATTATAGACCCCTAAGAATAAGAGGATCTCGATAAGATAATAGGGAAAGAAATCGTCTAAAAGATAGGGATAAAAGAGATTATAGGGGTAAAGAAAAATAGGCGCGGAGTAGTTAAGCTCTATACGGTAGCGGAAGGGGATATAAAGAAGCTTAAAACCTAGAAGGAGTAGATAACGAAGATTAGAAAGACGGCGAAGGTCTCGCGCTAGTAGTTTATAGTTATAGCCTATAGCATAACTAGAATATTTAAAATATAAGATAATATTACCTAGCTTTAGAAGGAAAACTAATATATATGCCTAGGGATTTAAATTACTAAGGTAGTATAGGTTAAGCGAAAGATCGAAGATACGAAGACGAGGTTATTATTTATCGTATAGGTAGGGAGTATAGAATAGGCTAATATGCTCCTAGAAAGGGGACTCTTCTAGGATTACGAAAGGATAGATACGGAAATCTATATAAATACTTATAGGATCCTATAGTACTATAAGTACTAGAAATACGGGTACCTAGTAGTAAGGTACCTAAAGACTATAAACACGTGCTCCTACTATGTATAAGGATACTAGGTAAAGGAGTATATAGAACCGAAAGAAAACGCTAAGTATATAAACTACGGAAGAAAATACCCCTCTTAGGCTAAGGAATACCTAGTAAGAATTAGAGCCTAAGAGAAGGCGAGCGAGGCTAGAACGACTTTACTATAGAGGTACTATACCCCCGAATAGGACGAGCTAAACCGATAAAGAACATATAACCCGAATAAGAGATAAAGGGAGGAGGAGACTACCCCCCCCCCCCCCCCCCCCCCCCCCCCACCGTAAGGAACTACCTCTAGGTAGGAAGACCGCGCTATATTAACTAGGTAGGGAGAGACCCTAACTAAAGGAAACTTAACTAGATAGTACCTTAAACAAATAAGGACACCCCCTAGGAGGAGATCCTTAGTTAAGGGGAAAACTAGTAGGACTAGATAGACTAATCCTAATAAATAATATAACGAGGTTAGCGATTATATAGTATAACGTTAATAAGAGTCTTTAAAAGATAAGGTATAAAGAAGCTTCCTCTAAGCCCTCTAACCGAAATACTACTACGTTATAGCGATCTAGGAACTATAGCTAAACCTATACTCCTTAAAACCTATAATAGTAAAGGATCTAAGATACTATATAATTATATATAAGACGGGAACGCTAAGAACCTATATATACGTTAGTAAGGAGATCTCTATAGATTCATAGGAACCTATAGACTAAGAGGACGGAGACTCGACTACGATAAGGATATATACCGCCTAAGGCCCGATAAAGATCTATTATATCTATAACCTACCGCCGGAATTAAGAAGTAGTACCTAACTTAATACCCTAGTAAGGATCCTAACTATAATATAGAACGATCGATAGTAGATAATAGTAGGAGACTTTAACCTCTACTACCTACTCTAGGGATCCGACTTTATACCGGCATACTACTACCTAGCGGGAAGATTAATCGACGTAATAGAGAGGGAAGGAATAGAGATCGTAACTCTAAAGGGACTAACTATGTAGGAAGCGAGATTAAGTAAAAGTATAATCGACCTATACTTCGTAACCTAGATAATTAGGGAAAGGGTTAGAAAATACATAGTAAATATAGACATAGAATCCTCGTTAGACTACCTACCGATATAGACCGAGCTCGACCTATAGGCTACCTAGGAATAGTAACTCGAAGCTAAGCCGAACTAGAAGAGGGCTAACTAGGAAGAGACTAATAGAATACTAGAACTAAGGGCCTAGGAGATAGCGGAGAGAGACCTTAGGAACCGGGACGACATCGAGAGAGTAGTAGAGCATCTAATCCGGGCTATATAAGACGCTATAGCTACAATACCCTCGAGTAGACTATCTAAGTACTAATAACTGCGGGGGTCTATGCACGGCCGGCATAAGCGTTCTGCCGTGGGTTAGCAAACTTGTCTTCTTTCATTCACCTTGTTTACTACTACTAACTACTATTATCGCTATAGAATAACGATACTAACACTAATCGTAATCTTATTTACGAGTAGTAGACGATAGTTATTATATTGTCGGCTTAGTATCGAGCGTAAGGATGGTAGGGCGACAACGAGGCATAAGTAGGGGCTTTATAGGGGGTAGAGCTACACCTTTAAGAACGCATCCTTCCTTATAAGAAGAAGAATTATAAGACTTATAAACAATACACGAAAGCGACGGTATAGATAACGATATAAACATTAACGAGATAATAAATAATTAACTAGGACCGTTACGGTCTCGCAATTATGTACCTCTACTACCGTACGCGCCTACGGTACCTTAGTAGTAGTAACTATAATAATAATTCTATAACGGGCGCCCTCTTCTAATAGCGCCGCTAGTAAACGTACCTCTAGAAGTATAGAATAGATATTTCGACCTCTATAGCACGATCGTAACTCCTTAACAACCTATCTAACCTCTAGCTTAACTAGTTATTTAGTAACTAGCGGCTTAATAACTAGTACCGTAACCGCCGGTACCGTTAACGGCGCTAACGTCGTTATAACTAGAAGGTAAGCTATAAATTAGTCTTTATAATAGTATTGCCGGCGATAGTAAGACCTTTATTCGTTTAATTATTCTACCCTCTATTAATAATAAGTACATTAATGCTATAAACGACTTGTTATTATAGCCGAAGGACTTTATTAAGCTCCTACCGGCCGACCCTTACAAACTAGTTAAAGACCGTACGATACTATATAATGTCTTTAACGTAGCCGACGGCAAGATGGGCATAGCCCTAATTAGACCCGACCTTATAGTCTACGACTTATTTATAACATTCTTTAGAGTGTTTAGCATCTTCTAAGTAATACTTATAACGCTATACGGCAATAATCTAATTACTAGAGGCCCTATTAAGCTACTATAACGTACGACTACGTTTATATACCGCATGTAGAAGCTCTACTAGGTATACGATTAGGACCGCTATATGCGGGACGTAGTAATAGACACACTTACTAACGCTATATACGATAACTATCTTACCTCGAATTATGAGATAGATAAAGATACGAAGTTTAATTTAACTCCTAATGTAATGTACGAATACCTATATTAATAGAAGGAGCGTTAGCGTTAAGCTAACCGGATGGCGACTTTCTAGTAATAATAACAATAATAGTTGTAGTCGCTAGTTACTCCTAAGAAGCGCCGTACACCCTCTCCGGACCCCTTAGCCTTAGCTTTAGTAATACTATTACGAAGGCCGAGGAAGTTTCTACCGCTACGTAACTAAACCCTAGAATAATAAGTATAGTTTAAGGCCCTCTACTAGGAATAATAGTATAACTAGTAGAATAATAATGAGCCTTACCTATATCTAACATGCTTTAAAAGGTACGGTTATAGCGTCTACTAATAAGACCCGAATAAAGATACGAATCTATACCGTAAGACCGACCTTATATACCCGCGCTAGAAGCGCTAGTAACTCGACGAGTTTAATCGATTGCCGTACTCTTTACGAAACGACGCTAGTAAAAGTACTTAATACGATAACGACGAGGTAACGAGGCATTAACACGATAGCGACGAGGTAACGAGGCATTTACGACTAAACACGATACTCCTTTATAACGTTTGCTCGTTAACGATACTCCTTCTACCTAACTCTACCCCTTTAATACTAGAGGCTTAGCTTTTCGTACTTTAGTACTACCCCGGAGACCTTAGTAAGATAATACATCATATAATAACATACGGAGCCGATATTAGCATCGTAGAAGGAGGTAGGTATTAGTTTAATACGGAAAACGCTAAGAAGCGTAGGGTTGCCTACTTAAACTATAGATTAGCTACTCTCGATCCTAGAGAAATAACTAGGTAGCTCTCGGTAGAACTAGAAGCCGGCCGTATTACTAAACTTTCGTAGGCTAGCATAGGTTAGCCGTTCCGAAAAGAGTAATAAAGTTACGAGATAGTTATTTTACCGTAAGGACTAGTTAGTAAACACGACGGTAGTTTCCGCCGTATATACGATTTATCCTTTCTAGAAGGCTAATCCATTAACGATGCTATACCTAAAGAGTACGGTACGCTCGAGTACGACAGCTTCGATAACATTGCCGCTAGCGTTATTAAGGTAGGAAGGGGCTATATAGTCATTAAAAGGGACGTGAAGGCGGCATTTAGAATAGTGCTAGTAGTAACGTACTAAAGGTAGTTACTAGGGCTCTATTAGTAAGGTAATACCTATTACGAGAACGCTCTCCCTTTCGGTTTGCGTATAGTACCCTACCTATTTAATTTATTCGTAGAAGCGATACATTAGATACTTAGGCGTATATTAGACTTACTTAATCTACACGTAGTATTCTTATACTACTACCTTAACGACTTTATCGTTATCGTGCTACGACACCTTATTTCTAGAGCGATAATAGCTATTAATAATGCCTAGATTAACGTAACTACCTTCCTCGGCGTCCCTCGCAACGATAAAAAGAACGTAGAAGGCTTAACGGTTAAGCTTCTTAGCATTAAAGTTAATATAGTAGAGCTACTAGTAAGGCTATTGTAAGATAAGAAAGTAAGGCTCTTAGTTAAACTATAAGAGACGCTAGATAATGGACATATAACCCTCGATAACGCCCTTACCCTTATAGGCTACTTATCGTAGGCGGCGAAGGTTATTAATGTTAGTAAGGTATTTAATGTTTTACTCTTCTTATTTATTGTAGTATTTAAAGACCGGAAGTAGATACTACGGCGTATCTATAGTAAGCTACGAAGCGACTTATAATAGTAGAAGTTAGCTATTTAATTGTTATCCGGAGTAAGGTTACTAGACCGTTCGAAGTTACTAATAATCTACCTATTTACGGACGCGTCGAGTATAGGACTCGGAGCCTTCTAGATGCACGATATTACTACCGACTAGGGCGGTATCTAGGACAACTTCTCGAAGTAGCGTAGCGATAGCGATAGTAACTACATTAATACTGCTAAAGTATAGTTAATCCTCGAAGCCTTACATTAATAGGGTAAATAATAGCACGACAACCTGTTAATTATCTACACTAATAGCTTAACGGCATTTAGTAGGTTATTAAGACAACGATTAAACGTAGAAGCCAATAAACTACTACGCGAGGCCTTGCTACTAGTAGTATAACTGGACATAGAAATTGAGCCGTAGAAGATAACGTACCGCGAGAATTTGCCTGCCATTATCGAACGAATGGACTCGCCTACATCATGTGGAAGGGACTAAAGCTAACAACCCGTAACGTCTATAGGTCCGCTATTAACTAATATAGTGTTCTATGCGCTCGCAATAGATAAGAACTATGGCTAGTAGGGTACGACACGCTTACCGCGTTTATAGAACATAAGACACTCGGACCGAGCGTAGTTACGGGCGAGACATTATCTACCTACATTAATGCTATCAGATTATACTATATCGACATATACTCCTCTATACGCGTGTTCGAAGAACCCTTAATTAAGCGCTACCTCTAAGGCGCTATTAACATTAACCTAATAACTCGGAAAGATAGGTAACCCGTTACACCTTAGATAGTAGAAGCGATGCTATATAACCCACTAACGACTGAAGACTAGCTTAATTTCAATGCGGCAATTATACTCGCTTTCGGCGGACTATTTAGATTAGGCGAACTAACGTACGAAGCAAAAGATAACACGGATAGTCTAGTATAGCTTATAGAACACGTAATAAGAGCGGACATTATATTAGACGATACTAGCGAATAATACTAACTAGTCGTACGACTAAAGCGGTCGAAGACCGACACTCTAAACTACGGCGTCGATATTTACGTAGCGGTAACACATACCCCGATCTACCCCTTCTATTACATAATGAACCTCTTTACTTACTAACCGCGATACCCTACGGCTCTACTATTCTTATTATCGTCGACTATAGAGGGTCTACAAGGCTTTCCGAAGGTACGATTAATAGTATGGATGCTAGATAGGCTATAAGAGCGTAGATTCAATACGACTAGAGTTATAGGTTACTCTTTAAGGTAAGGTAGAGCCTAGTAAGTAAGAGTAAATAGATATACTAAATAAGAGATAATGCTACTAGGTAGGTAGAAGTTATTAGTATATAAGAGATACGTAAAGATAACGGTCGGAGCGATAGTAGTACTATTAAGAAGGGCTTAAGTATAACCGAGTTAAGTCGATTAACATACTTTCTAGTATTTAGCGCTAGTAAAAGTAATTAATACGATAACGACGAGGTACTAAGGCATTAGCCCGGGTTAGGGACACTCTAGCGTTTAGGCTGCTAGTTAGGCCCTTACGTATAACCGTTTATTATATGTAGGTAGCCTAGAAACCCCTATTCGTTTACTTACTATCTTCTTACATGTAAATGCGGACTATATAGATGCGGGGGTCTATGCACGGCCGGTATAAGCGTTCTACCGTAGGTTAGTAAACTTGTCTTCTTTTATTTACCTTATTTGCTACTACTAACTACTATTGTCGCTATACCCGCCCTCCTACCCTTTGTAGCGTTTTAGGTGTAGTTTTATTAGCGTAGCAATGTAGCGTCTAGGCCCTTGCGTATAACCGTTTATCACATGTAGGCAGCCTGGAAACCCCTATTCGTTCACTCACTGTCTTCTCACATGTGAATGCGGACTGCATAGATATATAGAGGAATATACGGAAAGAGTAAAGGAAGTAAGCAAGGTAAGGAGGAAGTAGACTACTACGTACTCCTAAGAGGATTAGGAAGCCTACTATAGAGCTACTTAAGAAAAGAAAAAATAGATTAAGGAAGTAGACTACTACGTACTCCTAAGAGGATTAGGAAGCCTACTATAGAGCTACTTAAGAAAAGAAGAAATAGATTAAGAGAGATAAAATATAAGAATAGAGATCTACGGTCGGGATACTTATAAAGAAACCCGAAGATATATAGAGAATAGCTAAATAGGCGAGGTAACCGACTTAGGATAGAGACTAACTACCCTAGTTCCCCGATATAAAGGATAGGTAAGGAAATACCTATACTACGAACGAGGATAAAGCGGGGGCCCTAGGATAATACTTCTTCGGCGGCTACGTAGAAGCCGACCTAATAGATATCCGAGGGGTAAAAGTAGAACTACCGATAGATAGAACTAAATAGAAGCTAGAAACGGATACGAAAGAGGTTATAGCGACTATAGCGAAACTCCTAGGTAAAAAAGCCTTAGGGCTAGATAGAGTATATAACATTATACTTAAAGTATATAAAAAGACGCTAGCCCTAGCTATAGCTAATATCTTTACGGCCTATATAGAATAAGGATACTACCTAAAACGGTTTAAGGAATCCCTTACTATCGTACTTAGGAAGCTATAGAAAGAGGACTACTCCTAACTTAAGTTATACCGACTAATTATACTCCTAAATATAATAGGTAAGCTCCTAGAAAAAATAGTAGTAAGGAGGCTTATAGAGTTCGCGGAAGAATATAAGGTCCTACCGGAGGAGTAAATAGGGGGGAGAGTAAAGAGATCTACCCTTATAGCGGTCGAACTTATTACGGAGTAGATTAAATATATATAGTACTACGGAAAGAATAAAGTAGCGTTACTCCTCTTACTCGATATCTCGGGAGTATTCGATAACGTATTATACGAGAGACTAATATATATCCTAAGGTAAAAGAGATTACTAATATAGATAGTCGAATTTATCTAGTTATTCCTAAAAGAGAGGACGACCTAACTACTCCTAGGGAGATATAAGTTAGCCCCTATCTAAATAAATATAGGAATACCCTAAGGATTAACCCTCTTACCGATACTCTTCCTTATATTCGTCGCGGATCTCCTACCGAAACTTAAATCTAATAAGACATTAGTATCGGGATTTATCGACGATACTAATATCCTAGCATAGTTAGAGTCTATAGAGGAGAACTATAGAATCCTAGAAATGTAATATACGGAGTACGAAACATAGGTACGGAAATACGGAGCTAAATTCGCGCTAGAGAAGTATTAACTAATTTACTTTAGTAAAGCGAAGACTAGATATAATATAAAAGCGCTAATTATAATCTAAGGATACCTTACTAAGCCTACCTTAGAACTACGAGTCCTAGGTATATAGCTAGACCCGAAACTAAGCTAGGGCCTATAGGTTAAGAAAGTATAGAAAAGAGCTAACGCGAATAGATAATCTATCGAAAGACTAACGGTATTAATATAGGGAGTAATATTCGATAAAGCGAAGACTATATATAAAGTAATTATAAAGCCGGCTATACTATACGGGGCTTAAGTTTAGGTAGTATAAGATAAGACCCCGAAGAGGGTTATAGAACCGATTAATAGAGTCTAAGCCTAATGCCTAAGAAGAGTTACGGGAGCATATAAATCTACCCCGACTAGGGTATTAGAAATAGAGACTAAAAAGGGTAGAGGTAAGTATAGCGATATAACTACGCTCCGAGTATATCGGTCTTAGGGCCTACCTATACTAGAGAAGAGTTTTAGGGATAGAAAGTAAAGCTTACCTATATAGCTACCCGTCTTAAAACCCTAAATATATACTACTAGTATATAAACGATAAAGGAAAGGGAGGAGCGAGTAGAGATACTAAATAAAAGAGAGGGAATACGATAAGATTATTATAAATAAAGAAGACATTAGAAGAATTATAAAATAGATTATTAGGAAGGGATACCTCGAATAATACGTACTAGCCTAGGAGATAGAGGAATAGATAGAGAGAAGGGGGGCGGAGAAGGAGGGGAGTAAAGAGGAGAGAGCATTAGGGTAGTAGGTAAGGTAGTTAGAGGGTAACTCTATAATACTAGTATACCCTAGAGGAAGTTAAACCGAAAGATAACGGAAGGAAAGAAGTAATAAGGGTAAGGGGGAGAGGTTTTTACTAGCGAGCCTAGTTTCCTTTTTATAGAATACATAGCGTTAGACCTATATGGGCCGATAGGCACTAAAACAGGCAAATGAAAGATCTACCTATCTATATACTAAGGTAAAAGAGGACCCTAATATAGATAGTCTAATTTATCTAGTCGTTCCTAAAAGAGAGGATAACCTAGCTACTCTTAGGGAGATATAAATTAGCTCCTATCTAGACTAATACGGGAATACCCTAAGGATCGACCCTCTTACCGATACTCTTTCTAATATTCGTAGCGGACCTAATACTAAAGCTTAAATCGAATAATATATTAGTATCGGGATTTATAGATAATACTAACATCCTAGTATAGTCGGACTCTATAGAAGAAAACTATAGGATCTTAGAAGGGTAGTATAAGGAGTACGAAGTATAGGTATAAAAATATAGAGCTAAATTCGTACTAGAGAAGTACTAACTAATCTACTTTAGTAAGGTAAGAATAAAATATAATATAAAGGTACTAATTACTATCTAAGGTTACCTAACCTAACCTACCTTAGAGCTACGAATCCTAGAAATATAGCTAGACCTAAAACTAAGCTAGGGCCTATAAGTTAAAAAAGTATAGATAAGAGCTAACGCGAATAGATAATCTATCGAAAGGCTTATAGTATCGATATAGGGAGCGATATTCGATAAGGTAAAAACTATATATAAGGTAATAGTAAAACTAGCGATACTATACGGAGCTTAGGTCTAAGTAGCTTAAGATAAAATACCGAAGAGAGTTATAGACCTAATTAATAGAGTCTAAGCCTAATACCTTAGGAGAATTATAGGGGTATATAAATCTACCCCGACGAGAGTACTAGAAATAGAGACGGGATCGCTACTAATATACTAGTACCTAAAGGGTATAAGGTACTAATACGCTATTAAAACGACCCTATACCTAGTTTAGAAAACTATTAAAGAAGCGCTCGAGAAGATCCGGAGCTAAGTACCGCCGAGAAGGAGAAGGAGCTATAAACTAGAGAGGAAGGTATAGAAAGAAGAAGACCTAGCCTAAGGAACGGAGACCCTCTATAAAGTACTCTAAAACATAGAAAAAAGGGAAGGAAGAAAAGGTTAAAGTATAATAGAGGAGATAGTAAGGATACTTTAGGAAGAAGAATAGGAGGAAATACTAAGAAGAAATAGTATACTAAAAGCCCTAATTACCTTTAGGAGTTATAACGATTAGATCTATAAAGACCTAAAAAGGGTAGAGGTAAGTATAGCGATATAACTACGCTCTAAGTATATCGGTCTTAGAGCTTACCTATATTAGAGAAGAGTCCTAGGGATAGAAGTAAAGCTTACCTATACGGCTACGCGTCTTAAAACCCTAAATATATACTACTAGTATATAAACGATAGAGGAAAGGGAGGAGCGAGTAGAGATACTAAGTAAAAGAGAGGGAATACGATAAGATTATTATAAATAAAGAAGACGTTAGAAGAATTACGAAATAGATAGTAAGGGAGGGATACCTTAAATAGTACGCCCTAGCCTAAGAAATAGAGGAGTAGATAGAGAGAAGGAGGGCGGAGAGGAAGGGGATAGAAGAGGAGGGGGTATTAGAGTAGCGGGTAAGGTAGTTAGAGGGTAATACTATAATACTAGTATACTCTAAAGGAAGTAAAATCGAAAGCTAATAAAGAGGAAGAGTTAATAAGGGTAAAGGGGAGAGGTTCTTACTAGCTAGCCTAGTTTCCCTTTTATAGAATATATAGCTTTAGACCTATATAGGCCGATAGGCACTAAAATAGGTAAATGAAAGATCTATCTATCTATATTTAGTTGTGTACTACTTCTTAATTCCGGTGGAGGGTTGTAGATGCAGTGTATTTTTATAGGTCCTTACGCGGTTTGTATTCTTATTAAGGTAGAGTCTCCGTCCTCTTGTTCTATTGTCTCCCATGAATCTAGTGCGATTTCTTTACTATCATAAATATAGGTTCTCGGCGTCCCCTTCTTATGTATAATTATGTGGTATCTCGGGTCTTTTACTATTATTAGTCTTACGGAGTAAGGGTTTATCTATAGCTCCTATACTACTATAATGTAGTGTTGTTTTAGTTAGAGGGCTTAGAGGAAGCTCCTTTATACTTTGTCTTTACTTTTGTTAACATTGTACTATTCTCGGCGTCCCCTTCTTATGTATAATTATGTGGTATCTCGGGTCTTTTACTATTATTAGTCTTAAGGAGTAGGGGTTTATCTATAGCTCCTATACTACTATAATGTAGTGTTATTTTAGTTAGAGGGCTTAGAGGAAGCTCCTTTATACTTTGTCTTTACTTTTATTAACATTATACTATATAATTGTTAATAAGGTTGTCGTACTTATTAGGATTAGTCTATCTAGTCCTATTGTATTTCCTCTTAGCTTGAAGCCTCTCCCTAGGGGGTGTCTTTATTTGTCTAGGATACTATCTAGTTAAGCTTCCTTTAGTTAGGGTCTCTCCCTACCTAATCGATGTGTCGTAGCCGTCCTATCTAGTGGTAGTTTCTTAGAGGGGG
This sequence comes from Pseudocercospora eumusae, assembly GCA_001578235.1. NCBI lineage: Eukaryota > Fungi > Ascomycota > Dothideomycetes > Mycosphaerellales > Mycosphaerellaceae > Pseudocercospora > Pseudocercospora eumusae. The sequence goes on from LFZN01000082.1 coordinate 122,062, forward strand.
GGTAGTTTCTTCCTCCCTAGGTCTCTTATTTAGTTAGTAGGTTCTCGGTCTACCTTATTTATCTTACTCGGGGGTATAATACCTCTATAGTAAGGATGTCCTTACTTCCCTTACCTTCTCTTAGGCTCTTATCCTTACTAGGCATTCCTTAGCCTAGGAAGGGTGTTTTCTCCCGTAGTTAGCGCATCTAGCGTTTTCCTTTAGTTCTACGCATTCTTTAGCCTAGTGCCCTTAAGCGTAGTAGGAGCATGTACTTATCGTTTTCAAGCACTTCGCTACTAAGTGTCCGTATTACTAATACTATCTATCTATATAGGTAAACTTTACTTTCTATCCCTAGGACTCTTCTCTAGTATAGGTAGGCTCTAAGACCGATATGCTCGGAGCGTAGTTATATAGCTATACTTACTTCCGCCCTTTTTAGGTCTTTATAGATCTAGTCGTTATAGCTCTTAAAGGTAGTTATAGCTTTCGGTATACTATTTCTTCTCGGTATTTCCTCCTATTCTTCTTCCTAGAGTATCCTTACTATCTCCTTTACTATACTTTAACCTTTTCTTCCCTCCCTTTTTTCTATAGTTTAGAGTACTTTATAGTAGGTCTCCGTTCCTTAGGCTAGGTCTTCTTCTTTCTATACCTTCCTCTCTAGTCTATAAATCCTTCTCCTTCTTAGCGGTACTTAGCTTTATATCTTTTCGAGCGCTTTTTTAATAGCTTTCTAAACTAGGTATAGGGTCGTTTTAATAGCGTATTAGTACCTTATACCCTTTAGGTACTAGTAAACTAGTAGCGATCCTATTTCTATTTCTAGTACTCTCGTTAGGGTAGATTTATATACCCCTATAATTCTCCTAAGGTATTAGGCTTAAACTCTATTAATTAGGTCTATAACTCTCTTCGGTATTTTATCTTAAGCTACTTAGACCGAAGCTCCGTATAGTATCGCTAGTTTTACTATTACCTTATATATTATCTTTACTTTATCGAATATCGCTCCCTATATCGATGCCGTAAGTCTTTCGATAGATTATCTATTCGCGTTAGGTCTTATTTATATATTCTTAACTTACGGGCCCTAGCTTAGTTTTAGATCTAGCTATATTCCTAGGACTCTTAGCTCTAAGGTAGGTTAGGTTAGGTAGCCTTAGATAGTAATTAGTGCCTTTATATTATATTTTATCTTTACCTTACTAAAGTAGATTAGTTAGTACTTCTCCGATACGAATTTAGCTCTATATTTTTATACCTATACTTCGTACTCCTTATATTACTCCTCTAGGATCCTATAGTTCTCTTCTATAGAGTCCGACTATACTAGGATTTTAGTATCGTCTATAAATCCCGATACCGATATCTTATTCGATTTAAGCTTTAGTATTAGGTCCGCTACGAATATTAGAAAGAGTATCGGTAAGAGGGTCGATCCTTAGGGTATTCCCGTATTAGTCTAGATAGAGGCTAATTTATATCTCCCTAAGAGTAGCTAGGTTATCCTCTCTTTTAGGAACGACTAGATAAATTAGATTATCTATATTAGGATCCTCTTTTACCTTAGTATATAGATAAGTCTTTCGTATAAGACGTTATCGAAGGCTCCTAATATATCGAGCGAGAGGAGTAATACTACTTTATTCTTTCCGTAGTACTATATATATAGAACCTATTCTATAATAAGCTCTACTACTATAAGGGTAGATCTCTTTACCCTTCTCCCTATCTATTCCTTTAGTAGGACGTTATACTCCTCTACGAACTCTATAAGCCTCTTTACGACTAGTTTCTCTAGGAGTTTTCCTATCGTATTAAGGAGTACTATCGGTCGGTATAATTTTAGTTAGGAGTAATCTTCCTTCTATAGTTTCCGAAGTACTATTATAAGGGATTCTCTAAACCGCTTTAGGTAATATCCGTATATTATATAGGCTATAAAGATATTAGCTAGTACCGGGGCTAGCGTTTTCTTATATACCTTAAGTATTTTATTATATACTTTATCTAGCCCTAGTACCTTTTTTCCTAGGAGCTTAGAAATAGTTATTCTTACTTCCTCTATATCCGCTTCTAGTTACTATTTCGCGCCTTCCTAGAGTAGCTCGAGTTAACCTCCTTAGATATCCGTTAGGTCGGCCTCTACTTACCCTCTAAAGAAGTATTATCCTAGTACTCCTACTTTACCTCCGTTAATAGTATATATTCTTCCTTATCTATCCTTAATATCGGGGAACTAGGGTAGTTAGTCTCTTTCTTAAGTAGGTTACCTTACTTATTTAATAATCCTCTATATATCCTCTAGTTTTTCTATAATTATTCCGACCGTAGATCTCTATTCTAGTATCTTATCCCTTTTTATCTATTTCTTCTTATCCTAAGTAGCTCTATAATAAATTTCCTAGTCTTCTTAGGAGTATATTATAGTCTACTTCCTCCTTACCCTTCTTACTTCTTTTACTTTTTCTATATATTCTTACGTCTAGTATAGTTACTAGTACTTAGACGGCTTATAATTAGGTATTATAGCTTCTATAGCTTCTTAGATAGCTCGTACTAGGTATTCTACCGCTCTCTTAATATCTTCTATATTTCGTAGGTCCCTAGCTACTATTTCCTAGGTTCTCGGTTCTAGTATCCTATTTATTACCTCCTAATTAGCTTTCTTCTAATTAGGTCTTACTTCCGGTTCCTATTCCTAGGTCGTTTATAGGTTAAGCTTTATTTATATCGGTAGGTAGTCTACTAATACTTCTATATCTATATTTATTATATATTTCTTAACCCTCTCTTTTATCGGTTAAGTTACGAAATAGAGGTCGATTATACTTTTACTTAATCTAGCTTCCTATATCGTAAGCCCCTTTAGAGTTATTATCTCTATTCCTTCTCTCTCTATAGCGTCGATTAGTCTCCCTACTAAGTAGTAATATGCTAGTATAAAGTCTTATCCCTATAGGGGGTAGTAGAGGTTAAAGTCGCCTACTACTACTTATTATTAGTCGTTCTAGATTATACTTAGTATCCTTCCTAAGGTATTAAGCTATATACTACTCCTTAACTCCGGTAGTAGGTTATATATGTAGTATATCTTAATCGGGCCTTAGGCGGTATATATCCTTATCGAAGTAGAATCCCTATCCTCTTAATCTATATTCTCCTATGTCTCTATAGCGATCTCCTTACTAATATAGATATAGGTTCTCGGCGTTCCCGTCTTATATATAATTATATAGTACCTTAGGTCTTTTACTATTATTAGTCTTAATAAGTAAGGGTTTATCTACGGCTCCTATATCGCTATAATGTAGTAGTATTCTAGTTAAAGGGCTTAGAGAAAGCTCCTTTATACCTTATCCTTACTCTTATTTATATTATACTATATAATAGTTAATAAGGTCGTAGTATTTATTAGGTTTAGTCTATCTAGTCCTAGCTAGTTTCGTCTTAACTTTAGGTCTCCCCCTAAGGGGTATCTTTATTTATCTAGGTAACTATTTAGTTAAGCTTCCTTTAGTTAGGGTCTCTCCCTACCTAGTCTATATACCGTAGTCTTCCTATTTAGGGGTAGTTTCTTAGGGGGGGGTAGCCTCCTCCTCTCTTTATCTCTTATTCGGGTTATATACCCTTTATCGGCTTTATTAGTCGTCCTTAGGGGTATAGTACCTCTATAGTAAGGTTATCCGGGCCTCCCTTACCTTCTCTTAGGCTCTTATCCTAACCGGGTATGCCTTAGCCTAGGCTATATATTTTCTCCTATAGTTAGCGCATCTAGCCTTATCTTTCGGTTCTATGTATTCCTTTACTTAGTACCCTTAGGCATAGTATAAGTAGGTATTCGTCGTCTTTAGGCACCTTATTACTACTAACTAGGTATCCGTACTACTAGTACTTATAGTATTATAGTATCCTATAAGTATTTATATAGATTTCTATATCTATCCTCTTAAAATCCTAGAAGAGCCCTCTTTCTAGGAGCGTATTTACTTACTCTACGCTTCTTACCTATAGGATAAGTAACGATCTCGTCTTTATATCTTTAATCTTTCTCTTAACCTATGCTACTTTAGAGATCTAGATTCCTAGGTACGTATATTAGTTTTCCTTTTAGAGTTAGGCGATATAGTCTTACGTTCTAAAGGTTCTAGCTATACCGTAGGCTATTACTATAAACTACTAGCGGGAGACCTTCGCTATCTTCCTAATCTTTATTATCTATTCTTTCTAGGTTTCTAGTTTTTTCGTATCCCCTTCCGTAATCGTATAGAGCTTAATAGCTCCGCGCCCGTCCTTCCTAGCCCCTATAATCTCCTTTATTCCTATTTTTAGACTATTTCCTTCCCCGTTATCTTATCGATTTCCTCCTTCTCCTTTAGGTCCGTAACGTAGACTTTAATAGCTATCTTCTTTTCCTTAAGGCTAGCTACCTTTACCTACGTGTCTTAGTTAGTTTTCGGGGCTAGTAGCGCACCCTTCTATACCTTTACTACTACTATTCCTACTACCTTATCTACTATTATCCTTATATCGCTTTTAAGTACCTTTAGTCCTCCTTATAGTCCTATAATTATTATTTTAAGTACTCTCTCCGGGACCTCTCCGTCGGCCGCTATTACTATCTCTTACGCTCTCTCGTATGCCTCCTTCTACCTATTCGCTTCGCCTAGGGGCCTCGTCGTCGTCGCTGTCGCCGTCGCCATTTTTCCGCCGTTTTTTCCCCTAAGTATATACTACTTAGGTATTTATATAGATTTCCGTATCTATTCTCTTATAGTCCTAGAATAGCCCTCTCTCTAGGAGTATGTTAGCTTATTCCGTACTTCCTATCTATAGGATAAGTAACGATCTCTTTTTTATTTCGTCGACCTTTCTTTTAACCTATGCTACCTTAGTAATTTAGAGCCTAGGGCATATGTGCTAATTTTCCTTTTATAGTTAGGGGATGTTGTCTTTCTCCTTAAAGGTTCTTATTATTCCGTAGGCTATTATTATAAATTGCTAATAGGAGACTTTTACCGTCTTCCCTATCTTTGTCGTCTATTCCTTCTAGGTTTTAAGCTTCTTTATATCCCTTTCCGCTACTATGTAGAGTTTAACTACTCCGCGCCTATCTTAGACCCCCCGGTCGGTTGGGTTGGGTTGGGTTAGGTTGGAAAACCCAACCTAACCCGAGCACCTCGACGGTTTCTTAGCGGTTTCTTAGCGGGGAAATAGAAGAAACAGAATAGGGATAGGAACTAGGCGGTATCTTATAACTATAATGCTTATACCTTTATTCTCGTATAGTAGACGGTAATCTATAAGTATTACTACGCTACTAACTACGTAGTATAGCCTATACGAAGTTTCGGCGAAGACGCTTAGCTAGAACTATATCCTTTCTCTAAATTATAACGCGCGATACGTAGATAGCGTAAAGGTTAGTATCTAGATTATATATTAGCTAGGAATAGATAGGTTATTAGACGTTTATACCTTCGAATAGCGATACTAAATAGGCCTTAGTAGTCTCTTAGAGAGCTTCGATAGTAGACTTCTAGAAGCGTAAATCCGCCTTAAACTCCCGAGCGACTTCGCGAATAAGACGCTAGAATAGTAGCTTTAGGATTAAGAGTTCGCTACTCTTCTAGTATTTCCGGATCTCTCGGAGAGTAACCGCTAAAAAAAGTTAGTAAGAGGTAGCTACATTAGTAGCTATAATTAGTAGACCTACCTCCGGGCTTAGAGCGAATCGACTTCTTATTCTACGTAGCTTTTACTATCTTCGACGCGCGGGAGACCTTCTTACTACTAGGTTTCTTATAGGCGGTTATCTTTATACTAGCTAGTATTTTCTTCCCGGCTATTATCTTTATACTAGCTAGTATCTTCTTCCCGGCTATTATCTTCCTTAAACAAATAAACGAATGGTAGAACTTATATATTTGTTAGGAAGGCATCGCAGAAAAATGGCGACGACGACGACGGCGACGACGGCGAGGCCCCCGGGCGAGGGAAGCGAGTAGAAGGACACGTGTAAGAGGGCGTAGGAGATAGCGATAGCGGCCGATAGGGAGGTCCCGGAAAGAGCACTAAAGATAATAATAGCAGAACTCCTAGGAGGGTTAAAAGTACTAAAGAACGACATAAGGATAATAGTCGATAAGGTAGTAGGAACGGCTACGGTAAAGGTATAGAAGGGGGCTCTCCTAGCCCTAAGAACTAACTAAGGCACGTAGGCCTAAGTAGCTAGCCTAAAGGAGAAGAAGATAGCGGTTAAGGTCTACATTATAGACCCCTAAGAATAAGAGGACATCGATAAGATAATAGGGAAAGAAATCGTCTAAAAGATAGGGATAAAGGAGATTATAGGGATAAAGAAGGATAGACGAGGAGTAGTTAAGCTATATACGGTAGCGGAAGGGGATATAAGGAAGCTAGAAGCCTAGAAGGAGTAGATAACGAAGATTAGAAAGACGGCGAAGGTCTCGCGCTAGTAGTTTATAGTTATAGCCTACGGCATAACTAGAATATTCTAAATCTAAGACAACATCGCCTAGCTTTAGAAGGAAAACTAACATACGTACCTAGGGATATAAATTACTAAGGTAGCATAGGTTAAAAGAAAGATCGAAGATAAGAAGACGAGGTTATTACTTATCGTATAGGTCGGGAGTATAGAATAGGCTAATATACTCCTAGAAAGGGGACTCTTCTAGGACTACGAAAGGATAGATACGGAAATCTATATAAATACCTATAGGATCCTATAGTACTATAAGTACTAGTAATACGGACACCTAGTAGTAAGGTGCCTAAAGACATTAAACACGTGCTCCTACTATGCATAAGGATACTAGGTAAAGGAGTATAAGGAACCGAAAGAAAACGCGAGGTGTGTAAACTACGGAAGAAAGTACCTATCTTAGGCTAAGGAATGCCTAGTAAGAATTAGAGCCTAAGAGAGGGCGAGGGAGGCTAGAACGACCTCGCCGTAGAGGTACTACACCCCCGAATAGGAAGAACTAAACCGATAAAGAACATATATCCCGAATAAGAGGTAGAGAGAGGAGGAGACTACCCCCCCTACCGTAAGGAATAACCTATAGATAGGAAGACCGAGGTATATCGACTAAGTAGGGAGAGACCCTAACTAAAGGAAACTTAACTAAATAGTACCCTAAATAAATAAGGACACCTCCTAAGAGGAGATCCTTAGTTAAGGGGAAAACTAATAGGATTAGATAGATTAATCCTAATAAATAATACGACGACGTTAACGATTATATAGTATAACGTTAATAAGAGTAAAGATAAAGTATAGAGAAGCTTCCTCTAAGCCCTCTAACCGAAACACTACTACGTTATAGCGATCTAGGAACTATAGTTAAACCTATACTCCTTAAAACCTATAACGGTAAAGGACCTAAGATACTATATAATTATATATAAGAAGGGAACGCTAAGAACCTACATCTACGTTAGTAAAGAGATCTCTATAGATTCTTAGGAACCTATAGACTAAGAGGACGGGGACTCGACTACGATAAGGATACATACCGCTTAAGGCCCGATAAAGATCTATTACATCTACAACCTACCGCCGGAATTAAGAAGTAGTACCTAACTTAATACCCTAGTAAGGATCCTAACGATAATATAGGACGATCGATAGTAGGTAATAGTCGGAGACTTTAACCTCTACTACCTACTCTAGGGATCCGACTTTATACCGGCATACTACTACCTAGCGGGAAGATTAATCGACGTAATAGAAAGGGAAGGAATAGAGATAGTAACCCTAAAGGGACTAACGACGTAGGAAGCGAGATCTAGTAAAAGTATAATCGACCTATACTTCGTAACCTAAGTAATTAGGGAAAGGGTTAGAAA
>LFZN01000826.1:0-14356 GCA_001578235.1 Pseudocercospora eumusae
ACTAGCATTCTTACCCTAGAAATAGAGGTATTAGAGAATAGTACGACCGAGGATATTAAAAGCCTCGATTCTTAAACTACTACTATAGTTCCTTAAATAGAATTCGCTAAGGAGAAATAGAAAGAGTATTAGGATTAAAGGCGCTTAAGAAGCGTGCGAAATAAGAATACCGCTACGAAGGATCTTATATAGCGAGGCTATTATATATAATGTTCCCTAAAACTACTTATTATCTACCTCTAAGTTATTATCCTTATTATCTACGTCTAGTATAAGCTCTTCGCGATCTTAAGCTATATTTACGATCTTATCCTCGATATTTACCTCCGCCGTATTCTTAGATTATATTACGCCGGAAGTATACTATCTCTTCCTAACGAGAAAAGCTATCTAATCTATATTAGCTTACTCGGCGCTACGCTTCTAATTAGTTAGTATAGGCGTAAGGCTAGAGCTAGAGGTCGAGATTAAGGTTCTATATCGTCGTCGGATATCCCCCTATAGAATACCTTTTAAGGTATCTATAGTTAGCCGAGTTAGCGCTATTAGTAACCTTCGAATATAGCTCTTACCGTAGACCTACCGTAATATAGCTTTAAGCCTATCTATTATATCTAGAATCTCCGGACTAAACTCTATTACTCTAACGCTCTATACTTAGTCGATGTCGTGTCCTATTAAACTTAGGATAATAAGGCCGTCGACCTATACTATTTCGTACCTTAACTCTTACATCTACTCGCTAGAAATCTCGCTAGCGCCGATATATCGCCTTTCCTAGAGTAGCGAGAGCGGTAGCTATAAGCCTAACTACGTATCCGCTTTAGCGTTAATTTTAGTAGTAGTAGTAGCGAGCTTTTTATAGGCTTCTCTTAGGGGCTAGTCCGCTATATCGAGACGTCGGACTTCTTCTAAAAACTATTCGAAGCGGTAATAATAGAACGTCGCCTACCGGCCCGGCTTCTTCGGCATTAAGGACTCTATAGGAACGGATGTAAACTTTATAACTATATAGTAAAAAGCGTAGTAGATTTTAACTAATTTATAGAAATATACTTTACTAAGTATTAGAGTTATTACTAGTCTCTTCTAAGCAATTTATTCTTTAGGTCTTACTTTATAAAGGACTTCTATAGGCCGTACTCCTCCTATTATGTTCGCCCTAAAATATGCGTCTAAAGGAGTAGCCTCGAAGGCTACCCGATTAATCGATATTATACCGTTAGAATAAAGCTTAGGAAGCGCTAACGTCTCCCGCCCGATAAACGACTACGCTATATACTACTATAGAAATGTTAGTATCGCGAAAAGCGAGCATTACTAAGCGTACTTACTACTATAAGTCTATAGAGACTACATCTACGCTCTTATAGTCCTAATATATTAACTAATGTAGATCTTTAGGCTATGCGCTTACGATACGCCTTAGGTACTCTACTATTCGAAACCCTAATTTATTAAGTCATCGTTAAGGACTCGATTTAGCTAGCGATTAATAGAGCTATCGGTAATATTTATAAGATATCGCATAGGCACGATACCTTCTATAATGAACGGTGCCTTTAGAGGTACTACTACCTTAGTACTTCGGTATTCCGGATCCTATAGCGTATCGCTATAGGCATTACGAGCTCGAAGAAACTTTTCCCCGGTACTATTTATAGCCGGCTCTATCTTCGATAACCGATCGTTCTTATCGCTAGACTAAAACCGGGTAGTTATATTATTAGGGAAATAGGCGTACTAAGCCGAACGCTCCTAGTTCTTTCGTACTATCGAGCTCTTTAACATTCCGAAAATGTTAAAGTACTTAAAGTCCTCTCCTAGGGGCTTATTCTATCCGCTACGAGTCTAGCCTAATAGAGCGTCTAGCTAGGAGGAAGCGTGCGGTCTAAGGCGACGATCCTCTATCTTTAGAGCGACGGTACGATTCTCTATAATAGCTTTATACTACACGTAGAATAGTAAGCGTCCGTACTTTTAGTAGTACGATAGTTCGTCTAGAAGCTAGTTATAGTTAATATAAAGGTAAGTAAATAGCGAGCCGAGCGTAGCTACTTAAAAAAGGGCGCCTCTCTCTAGCCTCTAGCACTAATACTAAATCCTACTAGCGACCTACGGTATACTAAAATATCGCCTAGTATTATTAATATCGGTAAGTTCTCGATTTAATACGTATTCTATCTTCTACTTCTAACGGTCTTCGAGTAGTCCGCGAGTAATATCTTCTAAGCGAATATCGTCTAAGGCGTTAATAATAGCTATTTTCGTAGTAAAGAAGTTTTATTTTATATACTCTAAAATCTCCGGGATAGAGGTCTTAGTACGAGAAGTTATAAACTTAAGATCGATTATAGTCTAGTCGGTATTAGAGAAGATCCTATACATTTCGTAGCGACTAATATATATTATACCGTTTCGCGTCTAGCTAATAAAGAAGTAATAGAGACGTCGTAGTTCGAAGGGAGCTTACCTCGTAGCGACCCGCTTCTATTCTAGCTTTCTCTATAATACGTTCCGGTATTTATATTCGATACGTACTATTCCGAGACTAGGAAGTCCGATATAAAAATCGTATATCTAGGGCTAATCCCGATTAAAGAATACTTTAATACTCGGATCCGCCGCTTTTAAATTATTAAAGAACCGGATAAGTCGGGTAGCGTCTCGTCCGGACGAGCTAGATACTAACTAGATAGGAGGGTTATAAGTCTTTTCTAGTCTCTATCCCTCGAAGTAGAGTCCGTTAGTAGGATTAACGTACTATATCGGTACTCTTAGTTTAGAGATCGTAGTAGCTACTAGATTCTAAATAGCCTACTCTACGTCGTCGAAATAGACTATAAATAAAGCTACTTAGAGTAGGCTAGACTCCGATACAAGCATTCTATAAGACTAGTTATACGCTTTATCCTAGATAGCTCTAGGTACGATCGCTAGATAGTTTAGTACGCCTTCGACTAATAATACGACAATATTGTAGTAGGCTATATTATGCCTATAAGTAGGAGACTAGGGGTAGATAAATCCTTAATCGTTAAGGCTAAGGTTCCCCGGCCGTCTTACGTTATTACGGCCGTAGAATTTAGTATCGATAGGTAAGACGAGTAGTCGCTTATCGTACTCCCGGACCTAAGTCTAAAAATTAAAATTAGACACGTCTTTACTAGGGAAATCGATGCTATCGTTAAGTATATATACGAAAATAATGTTAGCGCCTACATTCTCTAAACCTATAGTAATTAGTATAAATAAATTTATTTATTTACTCGCCTTACTCCTAATTATAGAACGCTTAGGCTCTTACTTTAGTCTAATCGGTAGCCTTATGTACTTAAGAGTACGAATAGCCTAGGACTCTACTAGGTAGCCGGCGCTAGCGGCTAAGAATAGATCGTAAATAGTACGAGTAAGACCTTATATAAAATTAAACATCTTACTTTTAGCTATATTATTCTACCGCTTTACGAAATAGAGAGTCTACGATAAGTTAACGTCTTCGGTATACTACTACTAGTAAAGCTACTACTAGTCCTATAATTGCTATCGTATCTCTAATTTTAGTAGTATATTAATATAAGCTAGGTAGTACTCGATTACTAGTTCTTTATCTAGCTTTTAACTTCTACTTTAAGATTCATAAGCCTACGGCTAGTCGTAAATATGTCGTAGGTTAGACTTATACTCTTCTTCGATCTCGCTCTCTTAGAAGTAGTATTAGTCTTACTATCCCCGAAATAGCTACTAAGTATACAACGCATCGTTCCAATATAAGCTTAATACTACTAAATCCGTATACTAGCGCCTAGGAGACATTTCGCAAGGATTAGCGTTAGCTCTAAAGTCGACTATAAGCTAATGCCTATTAAAGAACATTCGTATAAGTCTTACTCGAGATATAAGGTTTATTCGAAATTAGATTTTAGCGCGAGCTAGTACTATTTAATCCTCTACGAGTAGCCTAAGATCTAAGATTACTAGGGCTAGACTTAGCTATCTACTAAGATAACGTTCGTATTATACGTCTAGAAAGCTTTTATAGCGACGCTTAGGTAAATAAAGGGACTTTAAAACTCCTTCTAGCTATAGCTCGTAAGTAGAATCCTAACTATACTTACTTTATCGTAGACCCTACTAAGACTTATTACTTTATTCGACGTTCCGACGACGCTAGCTACGACATCNTATTATACGTCTAGAAAGCTTTTATAGCGACGCTTAGGTAAATAAAGGGACTTTAAAACTCCTTCTAGCTATAGCTCGTAAGTAGAATCCTAACTATACTTACTTTATCGTAGACCCTACTAAGACTTATTACTTTATTCGACGTTCCGACGACGCTAGCTACGACATCGGTAACGACCGTACTATCGCGGGTCTTCGGCAATTTTTAGTAGCTACTTAGGAGGGTACCTTAGATACATTTCTAGCCTTATAGATGCTTCTTAGTACGACATCTTAGTCTCTAATCTATAATATTATAAATCGGCATTAGTTATACGTACTATTTACTATTAACTTCGCTAGTAACTCTAGCTAAATCTCCGTTTACGATTTAAAGGAGGACCTTAGCTACCTCGCCATTATTAGGGAAGAGCTAGTACTATATGCTAAGCTTATCTCAATACGCGAGGAACTTAGGCTAAGTATAGTCGTCTAGCTAGAGTCGAATGCTATTAAGTATCTTCCGTACCCTTAGTAAACTAATAGCTCCGATTACCTCTTTTATGCTTTTAACTATACGCGAGTAGCTACTAGTTAAGAACACATTTATCGCAATATAGCTAATAGTAGTGAGATAGGCTTAGTACTCCGGATAGAAGCGCTAGGTTTCGTATACGCCTACATAAGGGCGTCTTAAGATTCTAATGCCGCGTAGACCCCTCCGTAGGACTTAGAACACGAAACGCTACTATCGCCCGAAATAGTTTAAGATCGTTAGGAACGCATTAGACTTACATAATAGTCTAGTACTTTAGTTAACCCCTAGGCCCCGCCGGAGGGCTTTACCGGTACCTAGAGCTAGATATAAATTAGTATAGATAATATAGCTACTATAAAGAGAGCTATAACTTCGCCGGCGTCGGTAGTAACTTCTCGATATGCTAGCCTCCTCGATACCGGTATCGCTACGATTCCTAGTATTATATAGTAGCTACGAGAGACGGAAGTTAATAAGTATAATTCCTCGTCGCCTACTTCTCTCGCCGAGTCTTAGAAATAAAAGAAGGCATCTTAAGGTAAACTACGTCCTAAGAAAGGCGAAAGCGCCTATAGCGAATACTATAATTATAAGTCTACGAACATAGAACCGGTCTTTCGGGCTCTAGGAGGGCCTCGGACTTCTATTCCTAAGGGAACCCTCCTTAACGCGAGATAATTTATAGTTAGTTATAAAAAGTAGAGTAAGGTAGATAAGCTAAAGCTATGTTACTTAATCGAGGTAGAGGGACTATCTAGGTTAGACGTAAAGAAGCTATACTTTCCTTACGTAAAAGTAAGAGTCCTAAACGGCGTCTATAATCGAATTAAGGTTAAGTAAAATAAGGAAGTATTACGGCTCGAAAATAAAAGGATAATGTATACTCTACTTACGCTATAGTAAGAACGTCGGGTGCTATAGCTAAAGAATAGTACTACTAGTAAGTATAGGGTATAGGCGTACATATCCGAGGATACCGGCCTCTCCGTAGAGAGCTTAAAAGCTTACTAGATCGACCTTAAACATAAATCTTAACTAGAAAGGAAAAAAATACGACCGAATATTACGAATCCCTCTTAATCTATACGCTAGCATCTACTAAATTAGGACTAAATAGCGTTCTTTATAGAACTCGATGTAAGCTTACGCTCCTCGGATACATTATTTCCGATATTCCCTAGTCTAAGAGTAGACGCCCGGTTTAGTAATATTATAGACGTACTCCGTAACTAGGAAGTAGCGGAGGAGCTCGTTCTATCTAGTAAAAAGGCGGTACGCTACTTGCCGCTCGTATTCGTACTATACTTTAGTCTTATAGATCTCTTAAGCGATACGCCGGATTCGGTAGGTAAGTGCAAATTCGCCTTTTATCGATGAGATACAATGCTAACCTATAAATAGGTAAGACGAAATAGGATCTTAGCTATAGCTAAGATAACGAGTAATAGTATGCTAACGAGCTCTAGCAAGTAGATAAGTAGGCCGAGTATCGTGCTTAAATACTATTCGAGCGATTAAAGCTTAGTAATATAGCCTTCCTATATTTTTAGTATAAGTAAGTCTCCTTCTCTAGGCTACCGCTACCCCTACGGACTCTACTAACACTTATATAGACCTAATAAGCTAGTAATGCTATTCGTCGTTACGCTAGCTTCCCTAGTCTCTAAGGAGGAGTCGGAGAAGTATAATAGTCCTACTTACTCTATAACGCTATCTATCCGTAAGGTTTACTAAGAAGTATAGATGTCGGCGGGCTTTCTTAAAGGCATTGTAGATTATAGTCCTCTCTTTATTATTATTCTACTAGAACATCTTATCCTTACTAACGTNCGCTAGCTTCCCTAGTCTCTAAGGAGGAGTCGGAGAAGTATAATAGTCCTACTTACTCTATAACGCTATCTATCCGTAAGGTTTACTAAGAAGTATAGATGTCGGCGGGCTTTCTTAAAGGCATTGTAGATTATAGTCCTCTCTTTATTATTATTCTACTAGAACATCTTATCCTTACTAACGTCGAGACCTTAAGGTTATATATAGGGAATTAGAATACGGGCGCGCTTCCTCGGTAGCTTAAGTCTTCCGATCGTTACGTTAGGGTAGAGTACATATTCCTTCCCGTATCGATGTAGTTTAGTATATAGTTAGTAGGTATTACGCTTACTCGAAATCCTACTCTTAGCTAGCGACTCTCGGTACGGATACTCTAGATCTATTATTACGCCGGATAGATCGGTTATTTAAAGGTATCTCGGGAATTATAGGGATTAGTCTTTAATAGATTATTTCCTACTCGTAAATAGGTCTATCCTAGTTATAATTTAGCACGCATTACTTAAACTTTCTATTAATGTAATAGCTCTATGCCGAATTACTTAGTACCTATGCTCTTTAAGATGTATCTACTTATCGCGTATCTTAAAAGATACCTCTATCTCTAATTAGTTATGCCTACTTATATTTTACTATACTTTCTATATCTATGTAAGTCGCGCTTAGTCGCTAAAACGCGAAGCTCGGCGCTTAAAGAGTACGTCCGAAGCTTAAAAGTTATCGCGGTACTAAGTAAATACTCGGTACGAACTTACTAGGAAGGTAATAAGAAGCGTAAGGAGGGTCTACTATAGACCGGCGAAGTCGAAAGTACTTAGGATTTAGAGAAGCGCGCGGGCTAGACGACGGTGCGGTAGGAGGAGACTAAATAGGCCCTCGTAGACGATAATAGCGATAATAACGCGAATAGGATACTCTCGTAGGAGGAGGGCGATAATTTTCTAGTTATAAAGCCTCTTACGGCTAGATAGATTAGCATTAAGGCGAGTAAATGCGTAGCTACTAGCTCCTAGTACTTACTACTACTATTCGCCTAGGAATCGATTATTATCTATTATAGAAGCCTTATTTTACTTTAGTATTTAGATATAGCGTAATAGTATTATATAACGTGCGGTAGTAAAAGTCCGTCGAAAGCTTAGGGATATAGAGAATAGGATATACTACTATAATTAGTTATATAATAGCATTATTTAAACATAGCTTATACGGCGAACGGTAGTAATTATATTAAACTACATACTATTATACTATAACCCTAAAGCCTAGAAATCTCTATATTACACCTATTAATCTAGATAGCTTATAACCTTCTATGTCTAAAAGAAGAAACGAGTCCTACGCATTTCCTTAGTACCCGCTATACTTAACTATAGTACCTCGAGAGCTATTTATACGTTCTTAAGACTAAGTATAAAGGTAGATATTAGTAAAGTATTACTAGAGCGTAGGATCGAGGCTTATATAAGATCTATATTAAGATCTAGTAGCCTAAAGACTAGCCGCGTTTTTAGGTTATCCTACTACTCCTCTTATACTAGTATAGTAGTATTATCTTCTCCCTTTCTATCTTTTGTATACGTTATAGCACGTCTTACGCCCTATCCTACTTCTTATTTTTCGTACTACTACTATACCCTAAGTATATAATCGTCTAATAATTCCTTTATAGCTGTAACGGAGCGTTCGAAGGTCTTTAGTAGCTTCCCGAATATTTCTCCGATCTCCCTCTACTCTCTACCGAGCTAGATTATACTATTCTTTAAGTCTTAGAGATTATCTAACTCGCTCTTACTACGTAGAAGATCTATTAGTTTATTATGCCGGGTATTTATAGCGGTAATAATAGAGTTAATGTCGTCGAAGTTCGGTACGGATAACGTTCCGCTTCTCGGCTCTTACTTCGCTTCTCTTAAACTCTTAACTATACTTTTTAACTCCTAGATATTAGTACTTATCCCTTCCTTCTACTACGCGTCCTATCGCGCTTTTCGCTACTACTCTACCCGACTTTAGCGTTCTTACGCCTTCTATAAGTCTTCGAGCTATCTTTCGAGGTAAGTAATAATCGAGGACTACTATTAATATAGTACTAATAGTCTTAAGATCTCTTTATTACGCCGATCGAGGTCTCCTTATAATTCTCTAATCGTCTTATCGCGCTCTACTAGATCGCTTTTAAGTACGCGGGTAGCTATTTCTACTATGCTAAGGAGGCGTCGTAGCTTCTATACTTCGTATACATTATTTTCTAGCTAAACTAGATAAGAGGACATAACTAGGAACTAACCTTATAAGATGTACGGTAGAAACTTAAAGACGGAGGTAANTAATCGTCTTATCGCGCTCTACTAGATCGCTTTTAAGTACGCGGGTAGCTATTTCTACTATGCTAAGGAGGCGTCGTAGCTTCTATACTTCGTATACATTATTTTCTAGCTAAACTAGATAAGAGGACATAACTAGGAACTAACCTTATAAGATGTACGGTAGAAACTTAAAGACGGAGGTAATAAAATTTAATTACCTACCTACGGATACCTATATATAAGCTAAATACCCTACGATCTTAGGCTATTACCCGGCTTACGTCGTTACTTATACTAACTATTAAAATCGTAAGATTATAGCTTAGCCGCTAGAATTTAATATACTATCCGGACTTCCCCTCCCTTAGCATCTCTATTAGAACTATTAGAAGTCTTACGAGCTAGATTATAATCCTCTAACTCGGTTATAGCGGCCTCTACTTAGTATACGACTTAGGAATCCTAACCTAAACTACTATTAGACTCGATACCCGACTACTCCGAAGAACTATATAGCTTCGACTAAGAAATCTTACGGTCGACCTCCTCCTCGTCTTCTACGTATACTTATAACGGACGTTTCCTAGCCTACGTAACTTTCTTTACCTTCCGGCGTCTCTTCTTAGTATCTATAGTAAGCGATAATAATAATAATAGCGAGCGTAGAGAAGGTNCGAAGAACTATATAGCTTCGACTAAGAAATCTTACGGTCGACCTCCTCCTCGTCTTCTACGTATACTTATAACGGACGTTTCCTAGCCTACGTAACTTTCTTTACCTTCCGGCGTCTCTTCTTAGTATCTATAGTAAGCGATAATAATAATAATAGCGAGCGTAGAGAAGGTAATTTTAGTAAAGGCTAAGATACCCTCGACTTACCTCTAGGAGTATCTAGAGTATTAGTTTACGTTACTATACGGTCTACTTCTAGTAAGAGAGCCGATCTAGATAGACCCGGCTTTTATTCTTCGGTATCTCTAGATATATAATCGCTAATAGTAGCTCCTATATTACTTAGTACGACGATGCCGGTCTCCGACTATTTTAATCTCGCTTCTAGCTTCGAATCTTAAAGTACGGAACTAGAAGCTATAGTATTAGGTAGTAGTAAGCTAATACTACTTCCTAGCGTCTATAACGTAGCCGCCCTTCTATACTTTAGCTCTAGTACCTACGGCTTTATCGCTTAATTAATCTAAGAGCCTTCTTAGACGCCTACGAATAACGAACGAATATCTACTATTTACGTTTATACGTTAGCCTAGATAGTAAGATTTTATTATAGCATTTCGACTATTTAACGGATACTAGCCTTATTTATAGCTTAAGAAGCTTTAATTCTAGCCTCGATCCGCTAATATATAGTTCTAACCTCGGAAGCTACATCTCCTACTATTAACTCTAGACCTTCTAGTCGCTAATCGATGTAACTTAGACTAGCGTAATCTACGCGAAGCCTAGTAATCTCTACCTCTAATATTATATATATTTAGTCGTACGCGTTACGTAAGCCCTTAAATCTAGTTACTATAGCTTACGAACTACTAGAAATACCCGAGACGGTATCTAAAATCTAGCCGGCTTCTTAATCTTTAAGGATATTTATGCCTTAGTTAAGGTATATAAGCTAGTCCGTAGGATAATTTAGATACGTAAATTAGGTAGGCTAGTATAGATAGCTATCGTACGCGTAGTTAATATTAACTTTTTAGGGAAGACTAGATCTCTAAGCTAATAGCGGCGTATAGAATACCGTCGGTCGTCTACTAGGAGTAACGGCTCTAGTACGGCTCGTATTAGAGACGACTCCGGCTCCTACTCCTACTCGTCTCTTTTAGACTAGACCTTACTAGATTATTAAGAAGTAATTACCTAAAGATATAGCTACGCTTACGCTAATTACGGGTAGCTATCTTAGTATCGAGGATTCGATGTTATAGAAGTAAGTATCGTTCGCTATAACTCTACGACTAAGAGATAATGTTACTATAGTATAACTTCCTAGGATAACTCCGTAGGCGAGAATTTAAGACCGTACTAAGGCTCTAGACTTCCGGCTAGGTTTCGATTTCCTACTAGCTCGTATATACCGAGATATATAGTCCCGTACTAAAACGTAGTAAGGACTATCTTAAAGATACTTTATTAGATAGGAGAGTAAGAACCTCTATAATAGTAGTACGAGATTATAGCATTATTAGAATATACGCTAAAGACATCCTTAATTAAGTCTAGTTACTATACGATATCTATTTTTAGATTAAAGATATCGCCCGCGACATCTATATATCCGCTTCTAGACTTCCTTAGCTAAGCTAGAGCTCCTTAACATCTCTTCTATATTAGGCGCTTCGATCGTACGCTAATTACTACTAGACATCGTCTATACGTTCTAAAAACGATAAGTCTAATACCTAATATACCTATCGTAAATTTCTCTATAAAATCGTACCTTAAGCGTTCCTTTCGTATAACTTAATTCTTACCTAAAGCTCGTAAGTCTCTTCCTTTAACGTTTAAGATTTATACCTACATCTCGTACTAATACCCGTAGAAGGACGATAGATCTCTTAAACATACGCCGACGATCGCCTCTACTTCTACCTCTACTTCCTCTACTATTAATCCGACTAACTTTACTATTATAGCCGACTACCTCTAATTCGGATANCCTACATCTCGTACTAATACCCGTAGAAGGACGATAGATCTCTTAAACATACGCCGACGATCGCCTCTACTTCTACCTCTACTTCCTCTACTATTAATCCGACTAACTTTACTATTATAGCCGACTACCTCTAATTCGGATATAACTATAATAAGAGACTATATAAGAAGGACGCTTTAACATACCTATCTATACTTAGTATACTATATAATCCTCGCTATACTAAGTCTACTCTACTCGCTCTCCTCGAGAAGTACGCTACCGATGTTCGCGAGCGAGCCGGCGATAATCCTAAGGACTACTTAAGCGACGATTAGCATCCTTCGGAATAGTATAAACTATAGTTACGTTAGACCTTAAGCTAGTATAACATTCCGTATAGCGAGAATCCTAATAAATAAACTCTAGTCGATCTCTTTATATAGAATCTAGAGGATATCCGTACTTATAACGTAAGTATTATTAATATACTATTTCTATAAGACGTAAGACTAATGCTATATTAGCTTAACGATTAGGATAACGACTCCGCTATAACCGACTTATAGTCTACTATAGCTAAATCTACCCTCGAGCTAATTTAGGTACTAAACCTAACCCCCGAGCCGAACCTAGCGTAGAAATATAGCTATAACTATAGTATACGACCCGTTACTAGCCTATCTCTATCTCCGATGCCTAAGCATACGGGAGCATCTTACTTAAGCGCCTAGGGACCTTCTACCGGACTAACGTAAGCCGATGTACTTATAAAAATATAATAGCTCGTTACTTAACTCGTAGCTTAATAGAGTACTACGTAATAGCTAGTAGTATAAGGCTATAAACCTATACCTCGTACTCCTCCTTTAAATAAAGTAAAAGGTTAAGCCTAAGTCGTAGGCCTATATTATGTATAGTATATAGTACCTTACGCATAATCTTACGCTCTACCTTACGCTCTACCTTAACCTACGCCTTACGCTGCGCCTTATATACTATCTAAGATGTCTCTATCCGAGGTCTTAAGCTATCGCCTAATATAAACCCGGAGTTAATCGTAGCCGCTAGCTAAATAGCTAGCTCCGTAGCTACCTATACTCGCTCCCGAAGAAATTTAAACGCTTAGAGCTATTCTTACTAAGATAAGCCTATAACTCTAAGCCGACAAGCTAACTTTACTTTTTTTTTATTAAGGGGAGGGGGAATTTGTTGTAGATAATTAGTTAAATAAGTAAAGTAAAAGGTATGTAAATGTAGCGAGAGTGAACTATAGATAGAATATAAGTAAATAATATACTATAAGTAAATGCTAGCTAAAGTAAAAAATAGAGTCTAAGTAAAAGTAAAATACGCGTAAGTAAAAGTGAAACTAGTAAAAGTAAATATATAAAAGTAAATATATATAAGTAAAAGTAAAACACGTGTAAGTAAAAGTAAAACTAGTAAAAGTAAATCGAAAATACGTTAGTAAGTAACGTTAATTATACTCGAAGTATCTTATATATAGATAACAGGTAGAGGAAGGCGACGGTGTATAATATACTTCTACGATAAATGACGGTATAGGCTAAGACACTATTATCCTAGCTAACTCGTAGTCTCGTATGTATCTCGTCTAAATATACCGTAGACCCTACCTCTACATATAGTAGTTACTCGAAGCTCGGTACCTAAGGCATAGATCCTAGAGCCTTAGCGAAGCTAACCTAAGGTACTAGGTTAGGGTAGGCGGATAATTACGTAGTACTAGGTTACATAATAATCGGTCGCGTCGAATTTAGCTAAGTCGAAATCGGTTATATAACGAATATATATGTAATAAAGAGTTACGTAATAGAATAGAGGATTAAGTTCTATAAGATTACGTAAAGTTAAAGCACGTAACGGAGTATTACGTAATAACAAATTATAGATAGTTAAGTAACGGAAGGACACGTAACGTAAAATACCGTAGACATATCTTACGTAACGGTTAGTCGCGTAAAAGATAGTCGCGTAACGGATAGTCCCGTAATAGGTAGTTATGTAATGAATTGTTACGTTTTATACGGTTACGTATTATACGGTTACGTTTTTAACGGTTACGAGTTAGACGGTTACGAGTTAGAAGGTCGCTAGTTAATAACGTACTACCTAGTTACGTGTTAAATAGTTATATTTTAGATAGTTACGTATAGAGTATAATTATATTTAGCCGGATGTACTCCGGCGCCGGACTTAGAGCCTAAGTTTAACGTAACTTTCCTTATTACGTAACTTTAGTATCTAGATAGCATTACTTATTACGTAGCCTTACTAGCTACGTAACTATGCTAGTTACATCGCCCTAGTTATTACGTAATCTAACTACTCGCGTAACTAGAAAAGTTACGTAACTATTTTACTATATAATACTTTACTAATTACGTTATATAACCGAGGCTTTATAGTATTACGTAATTAAGCATATACTAAGCACGTAATAAGAGGTAATTTAGTCGAGGTAGGGATTTATACGTAACTTAGTACTCGATCGACTTATTCGCGTAAGCTATGTAATCTTATAGGTATATAATCTCGGCTATAACTCTCGGTAACTTTCGAGCTAATTAGAAAGTATAGGGTAAGAAGCGAGCCTTCGCTAGCGCGAAGTCGGACCGCACGCTCTAATTAGCTCGAAAGTTGTCGAAAGTTGTCGATAGTTGTCGATAGTTACCGAAAGTTACCGAAAGTTACCGAAAGTTAATAAAAGTTAACTATACGAGTCCTACTATTACTTATGCTTAAAGGCTAAAACATACTAGTTATTTATAACTACCTTACGCTTCGCTAAATCTCGCATCCTATATACTATATTAAGAAGACCCGAGATCCGATATAGC
>LFZN01000083.1:0-116823 GCA_001578235.1 Pseudocercospora eumusae
GGACGCTAGTTTTAGATATAGGGCCGGTCTCCTAGTAATGTCTCGTCCTATGCGCGCTACCTAGTACCGAAGTCGTAGTACGAGGCGGCTAGAATAGCTATAGGGCGAGGATCGTTCTAAACATTTATTCCCGGGAGTATCTTGCCCCTAAACCCTAGAATAGTCTTACCTCCGAATCGGCCTCGACTAGTACTAACGGTTAGCGATACGGTAATATTCTAGAGCTACGTCGGCGAAGTAGTAATGCTCTAGAGCTAAGTAGTTAATATATCGTTTCGAAACGTAAGTTAGTCGATAGTCGCTTATAGATTAGCGTTCTTCTTTATTAACTCGTCCTAAGAGCCGTCTATTAGGTAGTTGTAGAATACGTTCTTAACGTGTTAAACTTCTCTCGCTATTATGTTCTCGTCGAGACGGCCGGTAAGATCCTCCTAATTAATCTCGCCCTTATCTTTACCCTTTACGTTACGCTATAACTACTTCTTATAGGCTAGCTATATATTCTTCTCTAACGTTATAAGAGCCTCGTTCTAATTAGATGAGTTACCCTTCTAGGCGCGTAGTATATCGCTATTTACGATCTTCTCGGCATTTCCCTTTATCCGTACTAGGATGCTCTTAGCCTAACGAGTACCTCCTAAGTATCTCTTATTAGCGGTAACCTAAGCTTCTAAGCGAGATCCCTTACGCTTAGTATTACTCTCGTCCTAAATGTCTTATTCTAAGGCCCTAGAGTCTAGCGTAGTAACTAGGCGATTACTAGTCTACTTCTTCGGCGTCGTCTTCTTTAGCGTATTTTAGGTTAATAGCCTACCCGTCTTCTTATTCTACGGCGGAGGTAGAGGTCCTATATCGCCCTAAACTCTAGTTACTACGGCGTTACGGGCTTTACGGATACCCTTAAGGTACTTTTCTTTAGCTCTACGAATCGCC
Source organism: Pseudocercospora eumusae (assembly GCA_001578235.1). NCBI lineage: Eukaryota > Fungi > Ascomycota > Dothideomycetes > Mycosphaerellales > Mycosphaerellaceae > Pseudocercospora > Pseudocercospora eumusae. The sequence goes on from LFZN01000083.1 coordinate 934, forward strand.
TTCTTTACCCTCTCACTCTCGTTCTCGTCTTCGAGTAACTCTTTCGGGGCGGTAGCCTATGTTTTCTCGCCTAATATTCTCTTCTTCTCTTCCTTAAGCGCTCCTAATAGCATCTTTATAGCCGCGCTCTCGCCCGGTTAGAGTAGACGCGAGTTATTTATAGCTAATTTACGCGAGAGTAGGTTATTCTTATCGAAGTTAACTACTTCCTAGAACTTATGCCTAATGCCTAATTCTACGCGCTAGGCTAGAGGGTCGACTTAACGCTCGGTTTCTAGTTAATTTTGCTTACCCGTAGTACTAGTAATCGCGTCGAGAAGTTCTATAGCTTCCGATTATTCTTATACTAGAGTAGAGAATTCTTCGTAACTTAAGCTTTCTATAGGCGCGTCTATCTCGTTCTAGTAATAAGTAATAGGTAGATAAGGAGAGATAATAGTAGCGGTCGCCCTCTAAGGATAGTTTTAGGTAGAGGGGTAGAAAGAAAAAGAGTAAAAGTTAAGTAGAAGTTTACGAAAAGTTATAGGCGGGCCGTACGCTTACTACGGGCCGCGTAGCGCTCGGACCTTCTCGTCCGAAAGCGAGGTAAAGTTATGTAACAGCTAATAGGTCGACTACGGCTACTACCTAGACCCTATAGGTAAGGTACGTATAGGTAAACTAAACGATAAGTAAGTGTTTATAGTCGTATAAATAAATGTAATAGGCCCGTAACTCGTGTTTTAAGGACCTCGCTCGCCCTAGATGTTAGATCTAGGTAGATATATTATTATAAAGGCTTATGTTAAGGCCCTAGGAAGACCCGTTAGGCCTAGGGGAGCATAGTCCGAGCTATCGAATAAAGATCTCGTACCGTTACGGGCTTAGTAGCTTTATAAGACCGTCGGCTAGTATACTATTAGTATCTCGCTACTCGACCTAGAGGTCTCCGTCTTAGTATCGTTCTCGGAGCTAGCATTATTATATATCGACGTGTCTCATTTTAGTATCTAGACGAGCTAATACTTCGGTAATAATCCTTAGGGTCTACTTATTGTTATAGAAGAGCTTCGGTCGATAGTTTAGTACTAGACTAATATTTTAGAGCAATCTTTCCTACTAAATAAGCTTAGACCCGGCGTAACTAAGAGCATAGAGCTCCGCTTCGGTGCTTAACTTCGTAACTATAGTCTATCGTACTACCTTATAGTCGACTAAGCCTCTAAATAAGAAGAACAATACCCCCTTAGATAAGCGTCGGGTATAGTTATCGTCTACAAATAATGCATCTAATGCTCTAAAGAAGTCTAGCGGTTATTACGTAATATTAAAGGCTACCTCGTCGGTAGACCCAAAGTAGATGCCGAGATTAGACGTTTCTAGAAGATATTCTAGATAGTAATCCGCTACGTCGATATGCTTATTAGAAGGATTCTTTAGGTACTAAGCTAAGAGTAACGTAGCATAGGCGATATTAGCTCGAATCTTGTATGCTGCGTAGATAATCGACCCTACTCTCGATCCGAAAGTATAAATCTAAGCGGGAGTAGCCTATTCGTTATTCTCTATAGTAAAACCGTCCGGTAAGGGGGTCCGAACCTTCCTTCTCGCCTTCGTAATGCCGTACCGGTAGTAGATCTTCTTAATGTAAGTGTCTAGGTTAATCTAGAGCCGTCGTTTTCCCCTATTACGGAACATCTATATACCGTAGAAGAAGCTTATATTACCCTTAACCTTCATTTCGTAGCGCTTACATAACTAGTCCCTAATTTCGAAGGCTTCGTCTCGTTCTTCTAGATTATAAGCGATATAGATGTTATCTACGTAGAAGAAGACGATAACTCGCCCTCGAATAAACATATAATCTACTACCTTAAACAATCTAATCTTAGTAAGGGCACTTCTTAGGTTGTTATACTAAAGTCGGGGCGATTCTTTAAACCCGTATAGCGCCTTTACATACTTAAGGAGCTTACCTAGCCTCCTATACCCGTCTAGAGGGTTTAGGTAGATCGGGTTTAGTAAGGTCGCGTTAAGAAAGGTATTTACTACATCCATCTAAATCGTCTCGAACCCGAAGTACGCTATAAGGGCCATTATTAGTCTAAAAGCTTTTATTAAAAGCGTAGCTACGTACGTGTCCTAGGTTATAGTTTAGAGATTACCTCTAGCGTATAGCCTTACTTTAATGAGCACTAGTAATTATGTATTATCGCCTCGATACTTCTAGACCTAGGTAAGAGGTACTAGGCGTTATCCTTATGCTTCTATAGCATCGACCTAATAGTATGTTCTAGTATCGAGTCCTTTATTAAATTCCTTGTTACTAGCTACTAGAAGCTCTATTTTAAAGCGATGTCCTTCGATCTCTTTCTAGCGGACTAGCTTAGGTAGTAAGTCTAGAATATAAAGTCTTATCTAGCTAAGCGGACCGGTATTCGTAGTTACTAGTTAATGTTCCGTTATAGTAATTGTTTGTGTAAGGAGAGCCGAGTAGGTTTAGAAGATTCTTAACCGCTTATCCGTGTTTAGCTGTAGCTTAGGTTCTAGATCTAGTACGTTAGGTCGATTATATATTAGACCGAGGTCTTAATCTTATATTAGCCCGATTAGTAGCATAGGTTGCTAGTAACTAGGAAAGATCGGCTAGAAGGTTAAGCTTAACTCGTTTAGTTGTAGATTATAGCTTAGTACTTCCTAGATCGTCCGCTAATATTGGAATTCGAACGAGAATTCCCCCCTTAGATCGTGCATCTTAGCTTCTCGGTCGTATAGGTACTCGGCATCGACTAACTTATAGTCTTTAGGTTAAGCTTAATCTAACTTATAGGTTTCTAGTTAAGCCCGATCGCCCCTTACCCCCTAATCTTAGAATAAGTTATACTCGATCGGGTGTAATAATCCTATAAATTAGTTATGTCTAGGTGTAGCTAGCGCCTCTATCGCCGCCGAGAGGTTAATCTACTCCCTAAGAGCGTGCCCGAGGTCGAGATCGTAGTATCCCTAGTATTTAGCTCGCTCGTCGAAGATTACATCTCTCGTTCTAATAACCTTCCGAAGGGACGGGATCTATACCCTATAGATGTTATAGCCCTTAAATCCTACTAAGTAGCCGAGATAATAACGCGAATCTAGCTTATTACGCCTTAGTAAGTCCTTATAGTTAGTTTTAAAGGTATACGCTCTCGACCCTACCTTATAGATATAAGCGATCGACGGTAGTATACTAATAGTAAGCTCGTATAGAGATTTATACCCTAAAGCTTAAGCTAGCATCCTATTAAGTAGGTATGCCGCTAAGACGACTAGTTCTAGCTATAGGCCCTCCGGGAGTTCGGATTCTAGGGCGATAGCTCTCGCGATAATTACGATAAGAGCGCCTAGACGTTCTACTACGTCCTAAGCGGGTATGTACGGTACGGTTAGATACTAGCTTATACCGTTTTCGAGTAGGGTTAACCTAAATACTAGTCTATAGGACCGATTATTATCGCCGGATAGCACATAGAGCTCTCTCCCTATATTCTTAACGAAACGGATAAGTTCTTAAATGCATTCGACGATGTTAGGTTAACTTATCGAGTTTATTGTCTATACGAAGTTAATATATGTTATTAGATCGTAGGCGTAAAGCATGTATCGATCTCCATTAAACGCTTAGTTAAATTCGATAATATCTACTATAATATCTCCGAATAGTAAAGGGACTCGTATCTAGTACCTTTTCCGACGGGAGATCTTCCTTATTATTTTAGCTTAGGTATATATCTCGTATTCATTTGTCTTAGGTACGTCGGTATCGCCTTTAATTATAGCTCCTAAGACTACATCTTATAAATACGTAATCCTATTACCCCCGATGTAGCTAAGAACCCGGTACTAGTCTTTACCTATAAGTCGTCGCACCGGTCGTAATGCCTTACTTCTCGCCGTAAAGGTCTTCTTACGGCTTGCCGTTAGTTAATTAGCTATAGTAGTTACTACTAAGACTAGCTTGCCGTCTCGGTCGAGAGGCTATCTTAGAATCTACCTATTAGGGGCTATTAATGTCGCTAGGGTCGATAAGAAAGGTAAGTCCTCGACCCGTTAGATCCTTATAACCTTTACTCCTCGCTTATCCTACTAGATATCGTCCCGTTCGTCTAAGAAAAGACCGATCTTTCTTATTAATAGTACTAAAATAATATTAAGATAGTATCCTAGCACGTATAGTACGTCCTTTAGGACGAGGTCGATCGTTCTATTTAGGCTATTTACCGTAAGGACCGCATCGCCCTAAACTACGGGCTTTAGTTCTATATTTCCCGTAAAGATAGTAACGTTATATAGGATTCGTTTTAGGACGAAACGGGCTCGCGTTAGATCGTTAATAATGTACGTATTCGACCCGCTATCTAAGAGCTAGCGGTTATAATCGCTTATAGCGGCCGATACGAGGTAAGATTTAGCCTAGATCTAGCTTAACTCGACTATAATAGCTTAATTAGAGACGGCTCGAGTAGAATATGTTTACCGTTATCTAGCTAATAAGGAGCTATCTTCCCTATACGACTATTAGGGCTTAATCTCTCCCCCTCCTATCCCCGTAGCGTCGGCGATTATTATTGTAACTAGGTCTTTAAATCGCTCTACTTATCGTTTACATGCCTACTTATCTTTCTTTAGGAACTCCTTATAGTACTTAAACTACCTTTTCTAGTCGGCCGTCATTGCTTTCTCGTCTAGTCGCTTATTATAGTTAACGATAGGATATTCTCCGAGACTAGGATAGGCTTTATCCCTTAGTTTTCCTATCTAACGGGTATATAAGCGGTCGAGTAGAGACCTACTACTTCCTCTATCGGTTAATAGGCTTATAAGAGTAGCATTTACTAGTTTCTCTTAGGTCTCCTCGACTACTTCTATAGACGATGCTTTAAATTTAGACAATTTCCCTAGCTTACGTCGTATAAAGTCCCTATAGTCCGTAATAGCTTCGGTAAGGGTAGTTATTAGCTTAGCTATAAGCCTTCCTTACGTAACATCGATCTAATTCTCGATTATACGGTAGAAATCGTCCTTTACGTATACGTAGAGGGAGTAATTATGCCTCTTAAGCTTAGATTCTAGGTCTACCTATTCTAGGAACTATTTCTCGATGTCTACGGATTTTAGACCTCTAAGTAGCTTCTTATATTAATCGGATAGAAGTATTCTCTAAGCCTCTTAGGTAGGGGCGAGTCGGTCCCTTACGAAGCTAAACTAGGTCGATAATTCGTTCGGAGTTTATCGATTTAGATCCTCTAGGTACATAAGAGGGATTGTTCGGTCGATATATAACTTAAAGTTTCGCTTCCGGCTTATAAACCTCTCGTATTCCCGTTAATTCTAGTCGTACTCCTTTACCTTATAAGAGTAGTACTACATATTAATCTTCTAGTTCTCTAGAATAGTAGTATCGTCCCTAGTAGGTCGTGTTAGAGGCGTAGGAAAACTTAGTTTCGTTAGTTCCGGTATTTTATCGACGTCTATAAGTAAAGAGCCGTCCTAGGTCGCTAATTTCTAGTCGTCGCTTATGTATTTCTAGAGCTCGTCCCGAATTGCGATTAATTTAGTTTAAGCGTACTAGTTATTATATTTCGACTAGTCGGTGTACCTAATTTCGTAGGCTAAAGACGATGTCGGCTAGGTTCCTCGCGCGGAGTACCCGTATACGTCGTTAAAGTCTATTTTAAGGTCGGATTTCTCGTTATTATTACGGTAGCGGTCGATAGCTACTATACCGGGCTTATAACTATTACGTAGGTGTACGGATAGTAAGACTTATTTTAGAAGGCGATTTTCTTAGTAGAAACAAGTCTAATTTTTCTACGTACTCGACCCTAACGTATATATACTAGTCGATAATAATAAATACCTAAAACATCCTCGGCCTAAAATAACTCGTAGAGGACGTTACTAACTTATGTAGCATATTGTGGCTACATTAGTGCATCTAGTAACACTTAGAAGTTCATCGCAGATCTGCCGTGCCGCGAGATCGGGGCTGCATCCACTTGATCTGATACAATCTCCAAGCCTCGGGAACTTCAGAATTCACAAGTAACATGATTAGCTGAAGCAACTCCGACGACGAATGGTTCTGACATGATTATTACTTTTCCCCACAACAATGGAGAGCGCCACGAGCGAGCAGCCCTATCAGACAACTTCCCGTGCGGCATGGCTTGTCTCGTGGTACACGGCTTCTTGATGGCTAGATGCTCAAGCCTTGGAGAGGCGTACTTAAGCACCTTAAGTCATGGAGAAATGTGGGTGGCGTCTGCCGATCATCAGAAGCAGGTGTTCTGATTTGTTGTTCCGTCGGTCACCTTCCCGTTCAAGATACTCTTCTGCCAGCCTAGAGATCCCTCTGCCAGCTACATCGAGGCAGTGGCCACGCAGACGTCACAGCCAATTGCAAGCCCAGTATTTGTACTACTATACACACCCGCGAGTCCTCCTTTCTCAGACCATCTCTCTTCTCTCGTTCTTCTTGCTCCGCCAACAACATGAAGACCGTCGGAGTTACCGCCTTGATGGCCGGTGCCGCCATGGCCTGGCCCATGAACATGGACATGATCACTGGTCCTCTCCAGGGCGGCGCCAAAGCCAAGTGGCTCGAGGCCCGAGACATGCTCGAGGCTTCCATCGCTGAGCGACAAGCTATTGCATCTCCGCAAGGTGCTGGTGCACTTCCACTCGTTCCACCACCATTCGATGCCAAGGCACAGTATGTCAGCAACCAGGGCGCACACGCATTCATTGCTCCAGGCCCAGGGGACGAGCGTGGACAGTGCCCAGGTCTCAACGCCATGGCCAACCATGGTAAGTCTTCGGCCATTATAACCGGAACGATTATCTGACAACACGCATGCTATCTTCCACGAAATGGACGTGCCACTATCCAGCAGTTCATCAACGGCACTGAGACCGTCTTCGGCATGGCTAGGGATCTTGGCGGTTTCCTTGCCATTTTCGGTGCCGTCGTCGACGGTGACGGACAATCCTGGTCTATCGGTGGTCTGCCGCACACCGGTATCCTCGGCTCGCACAACAACTACGAGACCGATTCCTCTCCAATCAAGTCGGACTTGAACCAGTACGGTTCCAACACCAAGTTCGTCATGTCTCAATTCATGAACGCAAGTATCATACCTTCCCAGCTGTCAGCTACCACCACCCTGACCTCCGCACCAGCTTTACAACCGCCAGCCAAACGCTGCCACCGCAAACTACAACCTTGACGTGCTCCGTCAATTCCGAAAGGACCGATTCACCGAATCCATCAACAAGAACCCATACTTTGCCTACCTACCCTTCGGTGGCATCGAGGTTTCCCAAGCCGCCTTCACCTTCATCTACCGATTCATGTCCAACAAGTCCGCCGAGAACCCCGAAGGCATCCTCAACAAAAACGTCCTCAAGAGCTTCATGTCCGTCACAGGTCCCGAGAACAACCTAAAACACACCCCGGGCCACGAGCGCATCCCGTACGTAAACAGTTCTCATCCATCAATCACACCAGCCACTAACACAAATCGCCCAGAAACAACTGGTACAAACGCAACCCCTCCGACGAATACTCCATCCCCTACTTCCAAACCGACATCCTCTACCTCGCCGCCGCCGACCCACGCATCCTCTCCATCGGCTGCAACAAGGGCCAAGTCAACACCTACTCTCCCATCGACCCCGCGACGCTGACGGGAGGCGCTTACACCGCCCAACAAGTCGCCGCTAACCCGCTTTGCTTCGCGTCGGCCTTCACCAAGGCGGAGATCCCACTTATTACGGGCCTTCAGCTTACGAACCCGCTTGTGGCGCCTCTTGTTACTGCGTTGGATTCGGCGACGAGTGGCATGCAGTGTGCGGATATTGGGGCTGTTAATCAGAGTGCGCTGAGTGCTTGTCCTGGGTTTTCGTTTTATGGGGGGCCGAGTGGGCCGGTTGCTCCGGGTGCTGTTCAGTCGTGAGGTAGATTGGAGAGGAAAGGGAGATGGTGTTGTTGTTTAGATATGGAGAGTGGGAATTAGAAGTTTTTGTCGATGATGGTGTTTCTTTTTTTGTTTCTTGTTCCTTCTTGTGCTCGTTTCTTGTTCGGCTGTTCTTTCCACACGAATGGATTTCCTGGTGCCTTGGTAGGTAGACTTGTACTCGGTCTTCAACAGCGATGATAACTAAACCAGCGTTGAGACGCGACAACCCTGACGTATGCTTATCTAGACCTCTTCGCCGCCTCGTAATCGCGATCGTATCCTAGTTCTAGCAGCTATAATCTCCTTATAATTCATTACACCTATAAATCCTACCATCTACACCAATTTCTCCGGGTACCATTCCGTCTTAAAGTCGATAGAACAGGGAGCTGTAATCCTGAAAAACCATATAGAAAGACATTTCTATCATTTTCTCTCCGCGTCCGCTTACGGGAATGAATCATGTTTTGCGTTGTTCTGAATTTTCTTGATTTACTGAAAGAAGCCGAGTTACTGCATTGTTCTCCGCTGAATAACCCTTGATCTTCAAAGACTTCGGCGCAGCGGCGTTGATGCTAGCTACTTAAGGCTTTAATTTTATGTTTATAGATAGTGGAAACCCGGTCTCCGTACTATAATCCAACTCCTCAACCGCGACCGAGACGCCTTTCGCGTAACGTTATTCTAGAAGACGCCGAGCTGCCAAGAATACTTAATCCGAATCAAACATGTGCGAAATTTCGGTTGAATGGGACACATTTGATCCCAGAAAGACGTCGCAGTGATATCGCAAGATGTGTCACCATCAAAACGGTCTCGTGCAGAAGCTCGATTTCGTATATGGCCTCGCTTTGGAATAACGGGCTTCACTACTCTTGCCGCATGCCCAGAGGAACGAACGGTGATGAATGTGCGGCTCCGCTGTTCTAGATCCCGCATGAGTTCATGTATGTTTGTGTGTGTGTGTGCTCTCGGCGGATCGAGCTTGTTCGCGAGGAGAGAAAGCAAGAGGCGCGTCGGAAATGTGTACGAATGGGTGGTGTCGAAATGATGAATGTACAAGGGTAGTAGCTTTTCGAATTCTCGATCTCTGGGGAAAGGTTTTTATATGTATAGCAGTTGGTTGAAGGTCTGGTTGGAATATGTCGTCGATTCTGCTACGACGATCTCCTTGGTGCTCCATCTCGAGGCTCGCCGCGTTTCAATGATCAACTGCTTTGCGTAGACACGCCTCATACCCATTCTCGTTCCTTATCCAAGCGTGCATGCGTGGTAGACGAGGCGGTGCGGCGCAGTGAGTTCTGATCTGTGTCTCTCGTGACTAGGGAAAAGGCGAGAAGCTTCTTGGGCCTTCGTGGCAGTGCTATACAAGAACATACTCTCTCGAATCGGAGCTCAGCCCACTCATCGCCATCAATGTGTCCAAGGCAAATAGATGGTGTTTCTGCAACTGATTGAGTGAGAGATTCCAGGTCAAGAACACTGCGTTCTGCTCTGACTGGCGTCGAAAGTTTCTCAATTCTCGACTCCACAGCTCGGTTCCTATGTCGTCTTGTTCCAGGAAAGTGAAGTATTGCACCATCGAGACTCACGTACGCTGCCGCCGGTCGGATTGCCAAGGGTATGCTGTCTAACTCTGCGAAGCAGGGATTCTAGCTGCTTCCGTGACTCGCTCGATGGAGCAAGCCTCTTCTAGGCAGGGTTCGTGTTGAGTGGGTTGACAGTCTCTACGGTGTAGCGATGTCGCACAATGATGCTCCAACATTGTTCCGCGCGGTGACCAAGACATTCCCGTTGTGCGCCTGCGATATGTAGTCAGACAGTCGCTAGCACAGAGCATCCAAGAACGTCTTGATCGTCGGCAATGAGGAGCCATTTCTCGGCCTCGCTTGATGACAACCATCGCCTCACAGCCTTCAGCAAGTCGTTCTTCGAGAGGTTCTTGGTCGCCAACCTACAAACTCGGCAATGTCCCCGATTGCGTCAATGAACCGCTCTTGACTTGCAGCATAGATCTAGAATACCCAGTGATCAGGATGTCGCTCGTGGTATCGATGGGAGAGCGATCTGAGATTCCCCTATGCCTCACAAACTTCGCACCACCATGCGACGGTGAGAATCATCGTCAGGCTTGACGATCTCGAAGGTTCTATCACAGCCCGTGGATTTGGCGATGTAGTCTTCGCTGCGGTATGCATGGCATTGCTCATATGTACTCGAGTATGTCCGCCGATGCTCATGCATTGGAAGACTTGCCTCAGAGTGCCCGTATGATCGTTTTGCTCGCTCTACGTTGACCTTGGCAGTTGCGAGCAATTCGTCTTGTCCCAACGTACAGACCAGAAAAATAATGCTGAAAATGCCCCTAACATTGGGGATGCGTGATATAGCAAACAGTCTTGTTCCAGCCAAGGCGACTGTTGCTTCGAAAGTTCCATCTTGTCTCTCGCACAAGCTGGACATCACGGCTTGCTGCCTGTGCGGCAATGTGAAATCCTCCAGCGACTACGTTCACGACCGCTGCAGAGTCTCGTTTTGAGACAGTGCAAGCCAAACGATAGGCAACGACGTTCGGAAGGGGTGATCGCCGTTCAATGTCACCGTCAGGAGAGTACTGATGCACTCAATGCCAAGGCTTTTGTGAGCGGAGATTGACACATCCTTGCGCAGCTGGCCAGCCTCTGATGATTTGCAATGGAGGACATTGCTCTCCTGATGGGCTCACCTAGGTTTCTCGACGGAGACCCCGCGCTTTCCACATAACAGAAAGAAGCAGTTCTCTGTGAGCGACGGAACTGGAAGCCCAATGTTTCCAGTCTCCACATGCTTCTTGGCCTTGAAGACTGGATCGAAGCCCATGCACATAAGCGCAGTATTTCCCCGAGGTATTGGTGCTGAATTTATGTCGGGCCCAGAATCTTGGGTCATATTGTCGAGGCGGAATCGCGTTGGCTTGATGTTCCCAGTGATCCCGGAGTTCGAACCACAGAAGACCCAATGTCTCCCACTTCCACATCCAACGCTCAGTCCTTCAGAACACACCACTGCCAACTTCATTCTGACGTCTTGAGTAGTTGCAGAGATCATGCCTGTCGCCATCTCACGTGACACCGTATGGTAGCGAACCAGGGCTAGAACTAGCCGATGATCCCCACCCGGAACACGAAAAGCTTGCTTCAGTGGCCGAGGCTTTCCATTTGAGCGTCAGCATCCATTCAGCATCGAATCTTATCAGATGAGAGTGCGTTTCGGCGGTATTGATATTGGACATTCGTATTTGATCCCTGAGCACTGCAGCACTGGTCGCATGCAGTGTGCTGGCAAGCATTTCGGAGTCTGAATGGTCTGATCATCCATCTTGCCGAGAAGACCAAGGTATGGCAAAGACGGCCTCAGCAGCTGGTCCGGTAATATCGTTTCCGCTCAGAAGATCCCTCGACGTTGTATGCAGAGCATACTACTGCGACGATTGTTCCATCGAAAGCTGTCTCAGCAGATCGAGGCGTTCTTTGCCGCCTCGGTGTCGAAGCCGGAGAGCCTCGCACTCGAGCCGCAGTACCAGGACGACGACCCACATCCATCGCTCCACTGTCCAGTCCGCCCCAGAATGCCGAAGACGATACGCGAGCTTCTCAGCGACACCAGAAGTACTGATCCGAGATTCGTGCGGCTGCACAATAGCAACTACTCGCCGCGAGATTTGCTGGGAGAGATCCTGTCCATGGCGAGCCGCATTGTCCGCAGGGTTTCAGAAGCTCAGATGTCGAGCACAGATCGTCGATGGTGGCCAATACGGGAGATAGCAAGCAAGTGGGACAGCATTAGAGCGTATCCGGAGATGCTGCAAGGTGCCGATGTTGAGCTCTTGAAGATCTTGGTCTTGGATGCGTATGCCGATATGGAAAGGCTTGGAAGCTCGTGATGAGGCGGTGAAGTGAGAGCGGATGCTCCGAAGTGTCGAAAAGCATTCAACAAGTGTGGACGGTGTCGTCGTCGGTTCGGAGGAAAGCCGGTGCAAGGTCACATGCAGTCTCGAATCAAATGGCCCAATAGCCCCGGGAGAGGCACCAGCATGTAGTTCGGAGAGGTCTGGCGTTAGGGTAGCGGGTAGACGGTCCTGACATCTTGTGTTCAAAAGTCTTGTGGTTCCTGGCCCGAAAGGAGTGTCAAAACTCGGAGCTGAAGGGGAGTATCTAGAAGGAAAATTATCTGTACTTAGCTGTGGTCTGCGAGAACTTATACCAGGTTCGTTGATGCGTCCTTCCCATGCACTTGAGCCATGCAAGGAGAGATCACTAAACGTTAGGTGCAATGTGTGAGACCTGTACGAGGAGTAGTTCGTACGCAGCTTGGCACGGTCAGACTGAATGATGTAGGTGAAGTAGAGAGGAGGTGAGGTCGAAGAAGGTGGACGGACGAGGCAATAAGCGGGCACCAGGAAAGACTCCAAAAGGTTGCACGGGCTCACAGCAGCGTATGAACGCATCTCGATTATTAATGAGCTAACCTAATCCAGCCACCGCGCCGAGCCTTGGCGATCCCTGAGACATCGATCTACCGGGAACAGGGTCCATCACATGCCTTCCCATCTTTTGACTCCATCTTCCCAACCTCATCCCCTCCCCTCCCCCTACCATCTGTTCTGTCCGCACGCTTGCTTCGCGGCCTCGTATTGTCGCCTCCATGGAAGGGATGTCGATGACGGCTCTCCCCGCAATTGCGGCCGCATGTTACCCTGGCGTCGCATCGTGATGCCGGATAGGGCTCAGATTCAGGACGAAAAGAGGTCTCGGAATATGCATAAAAGAACAAAGCGTCCAGCAGGGCTCATCCTGAGGGCCGCCTGCATTTCGTCCATTTATCGAACGATAGCAAGAAGGATCAAAGACACTTCGAAAGCAGGTCAAGGTTCCAGGGCAGCAATAGGGACAATGATATTGGAGAAGCTGGGACAGCCTCCATGCTATGAGATCGCAGAGCGGTTGGAAGAGACAGCTGGCGTTTGCTGAGTCATGACATTGGCGAACCTGGTGATATTTTAGAGCCTCTCCCTTCCGAATGTTACGCGGGGTTTTTATACCAACACTCTTCGATGTACGGTCCTCTACGAAGTTTTGACGCTAACCAAGTCTGACACCATCCATTTGGGTTCCGTACCTCCCTTTCCGCATCGCTTCAGGTCTCGCACGATATGTCTCCAACCGAGTTTGCTCTCACCCGCCACCTAAGTACCCTCGGATTGATTGTTGCCGCCACTTCGTCCACTTCAAATGAACTCCCGAGAAATCTCATCTCGTTCTCGCGATTGAGAGCAAGAATCTCAGCCAAATGTCTTCGGCTCAGAGCAGTTGATCGGTTTGAGTTATGCCAGATGATGACTTCGTTGAATGCTCTGCTCGCAAACTCACCTGTCCCAAACGACAGGTCAATACCAACTAACAGCTTGCCATCGCTTACACTGGGGAGCTTCTTGCGAGGGCATCGACATGCGCATTGATTCCATCACGAATGTGATTCAGGACAAAGCCTTTCAGATGCATCTCTTTCGCAGCCAGGTGCGTCCAAAGAGCAGCTTCAAGGTTGTCAGGGCATGGAATTTTAGGCGGAAGACACCTATGGTACAGATTTTGAGGGCTTGATACCGTCCAAGCAACGGTCCAATGAGCTGGTGCCTTGCTTGGAATACAGTCGAAAATGGAGGACAAGCGAACGACAGTAAGGTTGCAGATATCGTCTTGAAAGAAAGGCCCGGCGTGTTGAAGGGTGAGCAGTCCAACATAATGCTGTCGTCCGGTGCCGTGGCATTTTGGACCGCGATTCGGATTTGCGAAGAAGGAAGTCTCAAGGCCATGAACGTTATTAAGCTGGGACGAGTTGCCATGGCATTGAGGTGCAAGAAAGTAGGTGACCGACCACGAACTCACAGTTTGCTAACGAAGTGGGATCTCTTCTGGAATTTACCTTGTCTATCTAGTTTGATCATCCTCGTTCTGACGGCATGACATTCTTCAGCGGCCTTGCACTGTACCCAAAATTCAAAGCCAATTCCTATCTTTGCCTACCCTACATCTCCAAAATCCTTCATGCTTTTCTTACGCCTTCAATCACAGCCTCAACATATCTCATGGCCATGCAGTTCACTCCAGATCTGGGTCGTAGCGCTTGCGCCAGATGTCTTCGTTATCGACACTGGGTCGGTCCACACACAGCCTAGCACGCTCACGGCCGAAGACGTCTTTCCAGTCCCAGTGCTGGTCGCAGTCGTTTCCGCCGAGCGCTAGGACGCAGATGCAGGCTCTCGGGTCCTCATATTCTTCCTGGTCAGGCTCGTTATCAAGGTCCATGCCGTCATCCTCTTCTTCGTTGCTGTCATCCTCGTCGTCTTGGCTTCCATCTTCATCCGATCCAGCGTGATCTTCGTCAATGTCCATTTCCATTCCATGGTCATCACTGGCATCCGCTTCATCGTCGCTGTCTGGAGGATTACTGTGGTTCTCCAACAAGTCGCGCCAGTGGCGAGCGACTTCAACCAGACCCTCAGCCGCTTCGATGGCCTGAGCGAGCGTCGGGTTAAGCAACGTCACTCGCGCTTCCTGCCAGCTACCCCAGTGCGGCAGCACGCCCATGCCAAACTCTGGATTGCGAACAAGAATTTGCACCTTGACCGGGCGATCCGCAAAGAACATGTCCCCGTAAAATGCGTCGACATCATACGGCATCTCGTCGAATACCAACTCAGCGTATCCAACGTCTGACCTGCGTGACAGACGGTATCGCGGAAGTCCCAGTCCATCATTACCCACGTAGAAGTTCCAGGCACCCCTGGTTTCAACAAGATGGAGCAGAATGTTGTTAACGACTGTCGACTCCGGCAATGAGCTGCTGTCTTGTCGGTAGAAGCAGTGAGTCTGTAGCGCGGCAGACTCCTTAAAAGATTGCTCGAAGACTCTGCAGACGAGTCGACTGTGCACAGCATCGGTTGGCGGCATGCTGAGTTGGATTTGCTCAAGGAGCTCGGCGGTGCCCAAGACTTTGTGGCAGACTGTGTAGGATTGCGCGGATGTGTTGTTGGACGACATGGTGTACTCGAGGATCGTGTAACTGGTGATGAATGGAGCGGAGGGCGGAGGTTTGCGTAGGATGTCGGAAGTCGTGCGTCTAACGTTGCGAACGGGGATGTGGTGTAACAAAACTTGAAGGTGGATGCGTCAGGTCCTTGAAACGTGGTGATGACAGAGACGTTGGTGTCGAGGAAAAGAGAAGAGCGCGTCTTGTACTTGAAGAATGTAGGCGCAGACTGTTGCCTAGCGGGATATTCAATGATCAACATGCTGACTGGTCACTTGTCGCAATCTTTTTCAGCGTTCGCATTCTTCTTCAGCGTTCGCAGTCTTCTTCAGCGTTCGCAGTCTTCTTCAGCGTTCGCAGTCTTCTTCAGCGTTCACGCCAAGATTTGCCAAGATTCACAAGGGCTGAAAATGCGGCTTCTAAAGGCGAAGCTTTCATGTTGTGATTGTTGCACACAACTCGCTGAGGATGTCGATATATATGGTGTTAAAAGAGTCGTCTATAGTGTTGACATTAGAAGATGCGTAAGTGGTAGAGGCCGCAGTATATTAGCTCGTTATGGGTCATTGCAAAGCCGGGAGAATGGATGAAACGAAACGAGAATAAATCAGTCGCGGCGGCTCAAGCACAAGTTTGCTCCAGAGATCAATGTTTTGAAGCTCTTTGTCTGCATGATCGACCGAAATGTCTCAGAAGCTGGGCATTGGTGAAAGGAAGACTTGTCTTTGTTGGTGGTGTCGCTGAGCAAAGTCGATTCCCGATCTAGACAGCAGTTGCTATTGAAGTGTTGTGTTTTTCCAGGCCCTACGAGTTGTGACCTTTCCAGAACAATGGGATGGGTGTAGCAGCAAAAGATGGCAAGACTTATTGGGATCCTATCCTGCGGCGAAATCGTACAGAACTCAACTCCATCGCATATGTTTATACGCAGTCCACTTTCGATAAAGATATCGGTATAACAGAACTCAAAATGCCGTGGTCATCGTCGAGTCGTGTTACGTGCTCTTTCCAAGCGGCAGTAAAGAAGTGATGCGGAGCTCCAAGCCTGTTCAGAGGCTCCAACGGTCATGCATAGCGGCTTCAAGGTGAGGTTTCGGCATGTCTATGGCTTCAATCGACCTCTTTTCACGCTCTCATACCACTCTCACACGCATCCTTCGACGACAGCGACGACACCAAGCTTCTCACAGCGACACCATCAGCAACAACAGCAACAGCAACAACAGAGATGGAGCGACTCACCATCGCCACCGACGGCTCCCGCTGGTCTGGAGACGCCGCTGGCTGCGCATTTGCCATGCAGTGGTACGACGGCCACAGCAGCCTCAGAATTGTTGGCTTTTTGCGAGCGATTGCTCCCGTCGCCCACGCAGAGTTTGCTGAGCTCGCCGGCATCGAGCTGGCATTTGAACACTTGCTTTGGGACTTGGAGCACGGAAATGTGAGAGGTGAAGTCGGCCACATCGACTTCGTGAGCGATTGCCTCAACGCAGTCAACAAGATCAATGCTGTCCGGAGCGGAACCAGCGAATACGAAGGAACGCGTGTGAGGAGGGTGGTGGAGATGGCGGAGCAGGTGTTGGGGGAGTACGGCATCGTGGTGAGCTTTCGGTGGGTGCGGCGGAATACCCTCCCCGAACAGCAGGACGCCGATGCGTGGGCCAACGAAGCCAGTTCGTTGTCGTGGGAGCACGGACTGGTGGAGGAACAGACCATCACACGCCGCAAGCGTTCGTGATTGGGTACCGGTACCAAACCGATGACACGTCACCCGTAGAGGTGTGCTTCAAGTCCTGGGGCGTGCCAGGCATCTTCTGCGAGACAGCCCTTCGGGGTAGGGGACTCAAAGGCCGACTTCAACCTCCACGCGGTGGTCCCTGGGCACCTCTTCGGAGGTGGCTAACTGGAGCGGTGAGAGATCTGGTGAGCTCGATGGCGGTGAAGTTGCAAGGCTTTCACCGTGACGATGTGATCCGCAGCACATCAGTTGGCATATCCACTCCGCCGACGAGCGTACTTTACGCAACCCAACGCAAATTCAGCTTTCCGAGATGGCATCAACGATGAAGGGCACCGTGTGTTCAGATGCTGGTCTTCGTCAATAATCTGGCCGTCCTCAGAAAGCATAACCGTCAAACTCATTCCATCGGTGCACTTCAAGCAATCTACCGAGAAGCCGCAAGCACACCGCATCAGACCAGTCTACGAGTCTTATCCCACAAGATCCATATTTTCCTCCTCTTCGATGGATTGATCGGTCGCCCTTGCATTGAAATCGATTGTTCAGCTCCATCAATAAGCATGCTTCTTGCAACTAGATGACAATACAGCTATCGACGAGATCAATTTCAAACAAGGAACAACTACACTGTAAGCCTTCCGGGCTCTGATAAAGTCTCCGCCATCAAGTCGATCCAGCAGGCTCTTTCGACAATGACAGCGCGCTCCAAGCAAACGACTTCAAACCCAGAATTTTACAATATCAGAGTAGTCAAGGGGCCGCCGAGGCGCCAAGGGCAAAGATGGGTCCTAACGCGACTATGGGCAAAAGATGCAGGCCACCGGCACCCGCCCAATTAGCCAGCATGTCGTGCCAAAAGTCCACTGCGTGATCGACCTTACGCAGTGCGGAGCGACACAGTTCCTTTGGATGGCAGCAACTGGCCGAGTCACGCTCGTCCGCCTACCACCACCAAATTCCCAACTGGAACTTTACACCATTTGGTTGTTGCTCTTGGGAGTACAGATGAAGCTGTGGTCTGCCAGCCAACTGCAGAAATGATATGAATACTCGCTGAACGTTGACGGCTTGACGTACCCACCGTTTCCCAAGCTTCCATGCATATCTCCCACCGGATCGACCGGCGATGACTTGGGCAGCCTCACTCATGACTTCTCGAAGATGTGTCCGTGAAGGAATCCAACGACTACTACGCCATCCATGACTACATTGCAGGAGAGCAGCGACATCTTCACAAGGTCCCTGCGATGTTCACCGAGTCGACCTACTAAGCTCTCTCGACGAATGCGCTCCGCGCCCTCGATCACAACACTACGACTCTGCATTCCACAATAGCCATGGAGCACCCTGTCCAATGATGCGATACCGTAGCAATATCTTGCCAAGCCCGTATCCGAGAGACACCGATTCGCCTATGACAGTCATCGCTGTTGGACAGCAAAAGATGTCACCTCATCTACCAGCGAGGCTGTCAAAGAGTACCTCGATACTCATTACGGCTGCCTTGTTTTGCCACCAGGACAACAAAGCTCCACCGGCGAAGAACTTCCTGGCAAATCGACGACAATCGAGCAGTCAGCGATGTTCAAGGAAAGCCTGGCAAAACATGCATAATCGCTCTTGGAAAGAATGCTGTCTACAGACCTGGCAGTTGGGATATCACATCGCAACGCCGAACGATGTTTGGAGGCGGCTTGGTGTTCTGAGCAGCATACCTCGATGCTACCAATTTCCGTGAGCATGGCTTCGGCATAGTGACATCGAAGATGAGCAAGCGGTGACTAGAGGGGAATAGTATTGCTCACAGCATTCAAATCTTTGGACGGAAGCAGCAAGACAACGTCATCAGTGTGCCACACCTCGATCCATCCGAAGAGCACACACGGTCAATTCGGTGTGGGTATGACAGCATGTGCATTTTTCTCCAAGCCACGTCTGGCCTCATGGTGTTTTGATATTGCAATGACGGATCGCGGATTAAGAGCTTTGAGATACCGTGCCACATGGATGGAAAAGCTTGGCACAGCCTTGTTCTGCGTCCAACGAGAGTCACAGCTTGGCGGGGGTCCATAGGCCGCGAAGTTTTCCACGGTCAGCATTTTGCTCGCCGGTGCTCCTGCTGGGCTCCGGGAAACCTACGAATGGGATGGAAAGATAAGGCTGTGGATGTCCGCGGAGCGATTTGACTTTCCAGCCCGACCAGCTTCCGAGGGGATATGGTAATCAGATATCCATTGGCGAATATCAGACCCATCAAGTCGGAAAGCTCTCCACAAGATCCTTATATCTTCGGTCATCACCCGCACACTTTTCTTCGATGACCAATTTTTCCATCAGATTTCGGCCTCCCATACTTGCCGCACACATCATGCGAATATCGCTCCTGCTCGCGGCCGCAGTCGTCTACATCGCTACGCACGCTTCAGATGAGGCCGAGTCAAAGATACCATGGGAGATCACAAGACAAGACTGGACAGACGATAACGCGAAGTCCCGGCGCTCGACTTCCGCCTCCAAGTTGAAATGGAAGGACTGCAAAAAGGTTCCAAAGGGAATGGAATTAGCCACCGTCGAGTGTGCGGACCTCACGGTTCCTGTGACCGAGGACGACAAGAAGCATGATCCTAGAAATCACCAAGACATGGTCCTATCTATCATGAGGATCACGCCTGGGATTCCCAAACGCACGGTGTTCTACAGTCCTGGTGAGCTGGGTTTCGATTGGGCGAAGGATCAGATATATGACGCCGACTTCGAGGGGTTGGTGAGAACGCTTGGGAGACGAACGGAGATTATAGTTATGGGAAGGAGAGGTGGTAATTGGACAACTTGTTTGCCAGAGAATGAAGTTGTGCATTTGGACCTGACGCCCGGGAAGAAGATGTTTGCGGAAAGTGGCGTGGACAAGACGTTGGAGAAGATGTGGAAGAAGGGCGAGGACTATGCTCATGGTTGTAGTGACTTCAAAGGGAAAAAATATAGCATGCCATATCTCGGAACGAAGTGGGCCGCGGAAGACCTTGATCGCCTGAGGAAGGATTTAGGTTTGGAAAAGATCTCATATTTTGGAGAATCGATTGGAGGCACCATTCTCGGAATCGAGTATGCGAGAATGTTCCCAGACCGGGTCGAACGAATGGCTCTGGACGGAGTCGCGCCTTACTCCTGGTACAGCCAAGAACATGATCCTGAAGAGATCGCTGTTACTGCGGGATACTGGAACAAGTTCTGGACCGCCTGCCACAAAGCTGGCCCGCGAGGCAATTGCGGCTTCTATCACGACAACGTCGAGGACATTCGCAAAGCTTTCTTCAGTATCGGGCCACGACTCCAACGAGAGGGATACCTCCTTGAGATTCACGGCTACCTCAGCGAGGACAATATGCCCCCGACGTCAGTAATGTTAAATGAGCAGATCTGGCTCAAGTATGTCTTGCAGAGCATGAGCAACAAGGCTGTCAGAAAGAGCGTTATGAACATCGCCTCAGCAATCTCCAAGAATCAGTCAAGAACTCTCGCCAGCGACCCAGGCCATAAGGAACCGGAGTGGAATCCAAAAGAAGCAGCCTACTTCCTCGCAGCCGTAGATCAAGGCGGTCTACAAAAAACGCCCACTGCGCAAGAGATGCGTCGTCGCTACTTTCCAAAAGACAAGGACATTCTCGAGCTAGGCACGGATTGGCCTACCTTGCTGGTTGCCGCAGCCATGAACATCACCTCCGTCGACCCTCCACACAAAACCCCGGCAAACGTCACAAGACCTCCGATCTTGTTCATAGGTAATACGGGTGATACGAGAACTCCACTTTGTAATGCTAGGAAGTGGCATGAGAAGGCGTTTCCGAATGGTGGACTCTTGACGATTGATGGACTTGGGCATGGCCTTAAGGCTGCAGATATTGAGGGCAAGTGTGCGAAGAAGTATGTGTCAAAGTATTTCATGACGGGAGAGTTGCCTCCTAAGGGGACGACTTGTGAGGGTGTTCAGTTCCCGGAATTCTAGTCAGGATGCTTGGATCGGCTCTCTGGAACGATGTTTGTTTGGAGTTCTGGTCGGTTGATAATTGACAGCTTCTATATGATATTCGGCAGAAAAGCTGGGCTTAACGCTGTTGTGGGTATTTCACATAGGCGAACAGGCGTCTCGTCACGATGAAAAAAGCATCTCATGCGCTTTCCCAATGGTGATTACCGGGTGTAGAGCAGGCCCTGATGTTGCGCTCGAAGAGAAAGGCGAGAGCTAAAGAAAGATGAACGGGAATAAAGACGTTCGGTCACTATGCTTGTTGGCTTTTCATTTCCGTTGACACTCAACAATCTACATTTTACGAGCAGAGAATGAACCGTATCCAGTATGATGACAGAGTTCCTCCTTTCCATCAATAAATCTCCCCTCTCGCCGATCTTTACACCATCTCGCCTACTCCCCGCCATGTCTTTGCTTGACCGGCTCAAAGACGGGTTCGATGCACTAAAGATCAATGCTCCCGATGCTCTTAATCCAGCCAGTCTTCCTCACGTAGCGAATCGCTTCATACGAAGTTCAGCATGATCTCATCCGTCGCGCTCAGAGCTCCTGGCTCCTAAGTGTCGTCCGCCACATCCACATCCACATCCTCGACCTTGATCTTTTATGAATAAACTCAATCAAATCATCATGAGATCGGTAGGGGATCTCTTCAAATGCCCTCGGAGACGCCTTCTTCCTGTTTCTGATCGCCGAGGAGTTTTGGATGTAGGTAGGCCATCGCTTCTGCAACTAGAGCAAGCATTGGATTGTTATTACGCGAAGTCACATCGCTTGTTGAAGTTCTACATTGATGGCTGGCAAAAGGGCCCGTCGTTCTTCTTACCGTTGAATTGCGATTCCGACGCCAACGTACATGTTCTTCTTGGCCTTCTCGTCCTTCTGGCAACTCGAATGGCTGCTCTAACATTGGGAAAGGCCCGGGTGCTCCGAATATCACCGGCTCCGTTGTCCTCCACGGCAATTGGGGTGGTGATTGCCGGGCGGTGTATTATTCTCCATCTCTTTCTTCGCCTCTGCGCCTGCCCCAGAGGATCACCTATACACGCAGGAGTCCTATCTTATCTTTGCCATCGTCCTCATTAATCATGGCATAAACGGCCCCCACACTCTTGCGATTGCGTCTCACGATGGCGTACGTGTCCAGACGGCTCGATCTTGAGATATCCGGAGTTGAATTAAATGTCTTCCGCTGCCGCTTGGACTGCCGACGCTTGACAGGTACAGGCTCGCTCTCGTTCTCGATATGGTCCCTATCAGCTACCTCCCGAGTCGAGAATTCTTGCCACGCTGGCTTGCCTATTGTCCATCCTCCTACTCTCCCTCGTCCCCTGCCGTCGGGTGTAAAGAGGAGCGCCCGGACTCTTCCTCAGTTGTGCTTCGAGTGTCAGCGTCTCCAAGGCCAGTCTCGACGTATTCCTTGAAAGAGGTGATGGCAACAGCACTATCGGTCGGACAGCCTGACGGATGTGTTGCTCGGCGGTCAGAACGGCTGCGCGTGACATTCGCCCCGGTGCCAGCTACAGTCCTGCTCTGCACTAGGCGTTGACTACGAGCTGATACTTTGACAGTGGTGAAAGTGCTTGTTCCACGCCCGATCGAGGTTCTGCTCTTTGTTCAAATCGGCCCATTGTTTGACCTGTCGGCTGCCGGCGGGCTGCTCTTCCTTTGTGTACGGACGCGTCGGCTCGCTTTGTCTCCTGCTAGCGTCCGCTCGCTGTGCTGAGCAGGGCTTATGTTAGTGTTAGACGACGGTGGTATGACCCAGCCTCGCCATTTGCCATTCGCCCTGGGCGAAGCTTACCTCATTGCCGACCTGGAGTGGCGGCGCACCATGATCTTTCAGCTCGTCGAGGAGGTTTCTCTTTCCGCCGACAATTTTCGCGGTCGCTTGATTTTCGCAGCTTAAATGACACGAAGAAGAGAGCGATAGGACGGGGATGAAAAGAGGGCGTTCAAGCTTGACGAGTGTGTTGCGGTCTGTTACGATGTGTAGGCGCGGAAAATTTGAAGGGGAGAGCCCTCACGCCAAGCTTTCACATGCGCTGCAACAGGCTCTACCCATGCTCCATTGCGTGGCGGAAATGTATTGTATGACCAGACTACCGGCCTTTTTGGGAGCAAGGGCTTGATTGACTGGGGAAGGAATGCCGTATGGAGTCATTGGGATGTTCTGAAAAGATTACAGCATTGATTGCGCTGCGCAACTCGCTCTTCCCATGGTCGTATGTTCGGGTATTTGGAGTATATAGTGTAGCAGTGTCGGTAGAGATCTCTTGCGCGGATAGTAGGGCCTCGTAGCCGTGAGAGTCGGTTCTCGATGAAGTGCAGTCATCCGGGCAGTTGGATGTGGAACCGCTTCCCAGAACGGCTAGCTAAGTGGGCAGATGAATATGGAACCGTGAGTGGAGAATAATGGTAACCGTGTGTTGCAGTAGGACTCCCTTCTCAAATGTATATAAAGTACTTTAAACTGGTCTGAAGAGCATTTTGGGAGTTGTAAGGTGCATACAGCTCTGCACGCGTTGCGCTAAGCGACTAGCGCATGACTAGCGCACAATGTGGGATTTGTTTTGATATTTCGAATTTGCTTCCTGAATTTCTTCTTTCTCCAGCGACGGACAAGATGGCAGAGGGTATGTTAAGTTCACACAGCTCACCATAGAACGGATGCTAACCTCTCACAGAACAGCACTTCTTCGCCACGCTAGCAGTGCGGCCAGCAAGGTCGCAACCAGCACCACCACCACAAGCCGGAGCACCAGCACCAGCACCAGCACCAGCCAACGGGCCTCTGCCATCCTTGGGCGCTTCGGTAGGTAATGTACCTACCGTTGTCGGCCAGGGCTCTGGCACGCCATTCCCACACCCGCCACCGCCGCCGCCGCCTCCAGCAACGGCTAACAACACCGGGCCTGGCCAGCCCTTCAACTTCAACAGCACGCTCGCCGCCACCACGAGCGCGCTCGCGCGTGTCGAGGTGGACGAGGAGCGAGAGATGACGGCGGAGGAGGCGCGGGAGGTCGAGGATCTGGAAACAGGCCTCGCCTCCGTGGAGTGGGAGATGGGAGAGGAGAAGAAGTTTGGGTGGGAGAAGATGGTCGGGGTGGAGAGGTCGACCAACCCTCCACCCGGCTCCTTCGGCTACGATGCTGAAGGCTACGCGGCTCGCTGCGGCGGCAGGTCGCAGAAGGAGGAGCGGAGGGAGGAGTTGAAGGGGATGACGAGGAGAGAGAGGGGAGAGGTGAGGAGGCTGGCGAAGGAGAGGAGAAAGAGGAAGCAGGTGGCTCGGTGGGGCGCCCGCCAGACATGACATGACTGTTTTTGTCTTTGTCTTTCTTTTTTTGAATTTGCATTCCCGGCGCTGCGGCGCGACTGTGGCCTTCTTCTGCTCAGACTGTGCCTCTCCGTTCCTTTCGACTCTCTCTGCCGTCCACATCATTTCCAGTTCTACGTGAAAAGGCTGGATGTTCGAAGCCGTGGACAAGTTGTGACTGATCGATGCTTGCCCCTGCTTCAACAGTGTTTCTGCTTCTACGCTTCCATTGTCGAGCCCGATTCTTTCTACCCATATCGCGACTATAGAGAGTCGCCAAGGATCTCCAACCGGTGGGTGACAAGCTTACTCACAACCCGAGCTTCTCCTACTGACACCGTGCAGCTCTCTTTCATCCTTGCTTCTCTACCATCCATATCGCTTTCAGCGGTGCTGGAAGTAGCTGGGTCTTCAGAGCTACAGGCTCCATCAGTATATGCAAACACCTAAAGTTTCCTCCAATCTGTTTTGATATGTGCTAATCATCGATCGCAGGAACAATGGCGCCATCGATACCTTCTAATTCTTCCATACGTCTGTTAAGGGAGACTTCTAGACTTAGCTACTCACCGACCGCCTTAGCGCCCTTAACTATGTCTGCCGGCCCTCTCCTAAGCAATGCGCCGTCCTAGAGCTCATCAAAAACATCGTCCTAGTCGATAAACAAAAACTCATGATCCGATCTCCATCTTCGACGCCGAGCTGGTCTGCGGCCTGCTCTAGATTAAGTATATGGTCATCCGGGCGGGCATTACTAACCGAACTCGCGTCCTAGCTAAGCGTGCCTTTATTACCGACCCTAAAGTCCGCATTATGATCATCTCTTCGCGCACCGGCGCCGAATCGGCTAACTATTAGAAGGCTAGCCATAAGATGGTTCTTATCGACAACGTTTCCTTCCGCATAGGAATCTAAGCGGGCGGCCGTTAGCATCGCATGGGTTAAGAGCACCCCGTCGACGTGTACAATCTGACGGTCGACGAGACGGTTGATTAGACTCTCTAGTAGAAGTACTACTAGCGATTCATCGAGCAGGTTCGATCCACCTACGGCATTGAACTAACCATCATGGACGCCATCATCCGGGATGGCGCACTCTAGAGCCGCGAGGAGGGTTAGGGGAAAGAGGATTTTGTTTTCAACTATGCAATGTTGGCCGGAGCTTGATTGGCAGTTTGGGACGAAGGCATCGCTGAGTCTCGACGACGAACGACCTCGCCCAGCCGAGCCACCTTTCCAGCCCATGGAACCGCCCCCAACGTTCACCGGAGTAAACGGATAGAACGCTATGGTATCAGACTCGGAGGGCTTTACTGCAGTAAACAGCCCTACTGGCATGGCCATCGAGAGCGAGCGCGAGCGCACCGAGAAGCCTGCCGAAAATAAGCAGAGGATGACGGACTGGGAGAGCTTGAAAACAGGAACATACGAGCACATGACACCGTGGGACACGGGCTTTTTTGTAAAGGGGCATTTGATACGAGAGAGAAGGAACGTCTGAGTGACGTTGGGAAGATTACCATGTAGTTTAGCCTTTCTTTCCATACTGAGGAATGGGGCCGATTGCGATGCTAAGAATGCATATTCGATCTTGACTCCGGAACAGTGTTGATTGGCCGCGCCTATGTGGTGCTACAGCTTCTATGCTCTCCTTCTATTTCTATGTTCGCTGGATATTCACGCGGCAAGAGGATCCTACTGCGCATGAGGACTAGAAATATCCTTGCGTCCCTCACCACATTGCCTTTCTTGCTCTGCCTCGTATGCTCTCTTAGTCTTATGCGCTCTGCATCGCTTTTAGTGGCACTCGAAGGAGTCAGGTCCCTCGAGCTATAGGCAAGTAATGCCTATCCCTTGTCAACGGCGGATAAGTGCTATTAGAGCTCGATTCCGCAGTATCTACGCTTCTACACTATTGTAGCCGAAGCCGATCTCTTCCCTACACCAAGACAATAGCGAGAGACTGGGGGTATCAAGAAGTAATAGATCTGCTTACAAGCCAGGCCTCCCCTGCCAAAATCACTCTTCTTTGTCTCTTTCCTATAATCCATGACTTCAATGAATCCCGATGTGGTTTGGATAGCGCCCAAGAAGGTACAGTCTTTGAGCTGCCGGTAAGTAATATCCGTTTCGTCGAACTGGCACAGTTTTACTGCGCCAAATGCCAGAGCGCCAGTGCCAAAAACCTGCCCAGGGAGCGCGAACTGCGGGCTATCTTCACGGATGCGGCTAAGGAAATGGGCCTCGACGTACGCTTCGCTTATTCCTTGCTTCCAACTTTTTTCGAAATCATGCAGCATCCTTCTAAGGGGGAAAAGATATATCATCGTATTTTCCCTCCTTTCTAGAAGTCAACACTAGGCCAGCCAAAGGGGGAAGATGGAGTGTGGAAGCTGATGTGCAGGCTTGAGACCTAGGAACGCTTTTTACCACAGCTGATGGGCGGACGCATCGGAACATCGACGATGCCACCGAGAACAACAGCACCCAGGCCATCGAGGCTAAGGAATCCGGCATCGGCATCGGCGTGGTCACTTCGGCGAACCTGATGGTACCAGCCTTGCAAGCTGCAGTGGACCGTGGAGTCTTCTCAGCAATACACCGGGAATGAAAGAAGCATGGGAACAAGGTACAGTGCCGCACGACGGACACCTTGAGGATTGAGTAGGAACTTGGCAGTCGCGAGCGCAAGCGTGGGAATCCTCTCAAGGACGACGAGGTGGATTATCTAGCGCCACTGACAATGGATCTACCGAAGGCGAGGGAGCCACCTCCTTGTATTACCAACCTTCTCCAGCCAATGCGGTCTTTCTTCCCCTACTTCTTCTAGTCTGCGATTTCCGAGCCCTGTACATCGTTTAAAGTATTTCGAGACGAGCTCGCTAAGATCCTTCAAATGAAATCAAAATCCGCATGTTAACGCATTTACGGAACACGAACTTGATATAGTTACCTCGATATTCAAACTACGATGCATTACGCGAAGCTCGAAGATATTCGTAGAGACCTGCGAAGACACTGTAGCTTTTTATAACTTCTACAACTCTCGAGTCGGACACGAACTCGATGAAAATCCTTGATTATAGTGTAAGCTGAGTAGGAAAGTCCATGCTATATGCATCTTGGCGCGTAAGTCGAATGCTCAAAGTGGCTCGGCCGGAAAGATGTACTCTAGGTATCCGTTGTTGGCCTTTGGTATGGTGACTTTACGCCCAACTTCGTTCTCAATCCGCGAGAGCTGCGGAATGCAAGACCTGAAATTTGCGCCTTACGCGTCTCTAGTGGCACTTCTTTTGATCTGATGAATTTGAGGCGCGAGGAGTCTTCCACGGGGAATGGTTTTGGCAGAGGTAGGTCCGTTACTGAAGCATGGACGGTCACTGTGAGGCTTCCCGTCAGTTGGCTTACAGGCGGTCCATCAGAGACACGCCTGTATCTCACACTCGAGCCCGCTTGTGACATGGAAGCCACGAAGCTGGTATCTGATTGGTTGCACAGACCTCACTCGCGAACTTGCATGTGATTGCGACTTGAGGCCGGTCATTTGGCGCTGTATAAAACGCGACCTTCGGACCCACTCTTGGCTTGCTTCTTCCACCTCCATCCACCACCGAACACCGCAAGCGCATCCGACACCTCTCATCCAAACACCACCCCTACACATACCTCATACCAGTTGACCCGTCCACAAACAAGCAACATGCGCCTCGCCAAGATCGCCGCCGGTGGCTTTGCCATCCTGGCTGCGGCCGCTCCACAGGTATGGCCTTGCGCATACATATCTGCTCCCTTCGTACTAGCAATCTTGCAGGCGAGCTCGTTGGTCATCCTCGACTCGGCCGTCTCGGTTGTCGCACGTCCCACGTCTGTAAGTGCGCAGCAATTGTCTCCAAATACAACAGAAAGCTGACCTCCGTAGCCGGTCTCGACGTCTAGCAGTGTCGCCAAGTCTATCATTGCACCAGAGAGCTTCGTCCAGCAAGCTGAGGTAAGACACATTGCTCCTTGGGCTCGAGCGCGGCCTACTGACAACTCTCCAGAAGTTCTCTAGCACCTCCGGCGTGGTCGCCATGGCGGGCATGAAGGTCGACGGTGACTTCTTCGTGCACATCGCAGACGATGGCGTGGTGCGCTCGTGGGCTGCCAACGGCACGGTCATCGATGCCATCCGCCTCACCAACCGCCAACTGCTCGAGCAGATCGCCAACGCCCCACCTCCACTCGCGCCATACGTGCCTCACCTCGAGAAAGTGTACGCGCATGTCGACGGCTACGATGTTCCCGACTCCGAACTCTACCACCCAACTCGCATGAACACTCCCACGCAATTCGGCGGCCCGACGGTCAACGAGCGCATCGACCTCAAGCTCGACGCCGAAGCCAAGAAGCTCTGGGAAGACCTCAACATCACTACCGCCGAGGAGACGGTCGAGGCTGCGCAGTCTGCTAACCCGAACGATATCCTTCGTCGTCAGTCCCAGAACCCAAGACAGTGTCTTGGTAGAGTTTGCACGCGCTCCTCGAGTTGCAGATTCCTTGGCTGTGCTGTCTGCATGGACTGGGATATCATCCTCATCTCGACGAAGACGTGCGCCGGACCGATTATTCCGCCTACGACCGACCCGGGCAAGTAAGCATGTTATGGAGAATGGAAGGCGAGATGAGCTGAGGTTGTGCTGAGAAGCTGTGTGGTTTTTCTGGACTTGGGTCGAGCATCGGCACGGGAATGCAGAGAGGCTACAGAGTGATACTACGATTACGAGACCGCATATTTGCGCGGGATGCTATAAGAGCGAATGGAAGAGTTTGCTTATGTTCAAGTCCCGTGACTCTTGCTGTATTCTTCGTATTCCATTTCAGCTCCCTCTCGTTCTGTAGAGACGCGAGATCCGCAATGCCGAGCGTCTGGTGGCGAAGGAGATGAAGTGGCCAGAAAATACCTAGGTATCAACACGCATTACGCCATCTTTCGATCAGGCGTCGACGATCGACAGCGGGGAAATGCCGCTACCAGCGTTGATCTTGACCTCACTCAGCTGGAGCCGGTGGCTTGGCAGACATCGTCGAAATCTACCAAGTAATCCAAATTTCTCCCTGTCACCTGCTCCAATCACATTGCCGTCATTTGTAGTATGTTCTTGTGCGAACGCACTCAAGCTTATTTGCAACCTTACCCATTGTGGAGAAGGCGAGTCCCGTCTCTACGACCCGGCATATGGGAACATGGCAGAGCGTGGAATGTCGATCGCACGTTGTGGTCTGGAATCCTTTCGAACGGCCATGCATACTATAAGTACAACCAAGTCCGGCTGCGCCTTTGGGAGCGGATCTTCTACCCAGCAAAGTCGACAACATGAAGTTCTCCACCACTCAGGCCCTCCTCGGAGCAGTCCCTCTGGCCGCTGCCTTCCCAGCCGCAGTCTTTGAGGCTGTCGCCAATGATCCTGCCCTGGCAGCAAGAGCAGAGGAAATTCGATCCCAGCTCGACACACGACAAGTAGCCGCCGACGGCGCCACAAAGCTGTTTGAGCCCGTCCCCATCTTCGACGAGAAAGCTCAGTTCGTCGATGTCGGTCCGGGCAGCGGTCACGAATACGTAGCGCCAGGACCAAACGACCTTCGCGGTCCATGTCCAGGCCTGAACGCCTTCGCCAACCAGTAAGTTGAACCATCGTTGTCACGTATGACAGACGCTGACACAGATTCCTCAGTGGGTTTTTGCCTCACAACGGCTATGCCACCATCACTCAATTCGTCGACGCAACCACAAACGTCGTGGGAATGGGCCCTGTACTCGCAGCCTTTCTTGCCGCGCTTGGAGCCGGCATCGACGGTGACGGCCTGTCATGGTCTATCGGCGGCACGCCAGGACCAGGAATTGGAGGACCACTATCCAGCCAAGGACATGGTATCTCTGGCTCACACAACAGTACGTATGAGATAGCAGCAGGTAATCGGTGACGCTGACAACTGTCGCAGAGTACGAGAGCGATGCTTCGCCTACTCGACCAGACCTCTACCAGAGCGGCAACGATTACATGACCATGGCCAACCAATTCCAAGAACTCATCGACGCCTCACCAGGTGGCGTCATCACGCTTGACTCTTTGACCAAACATCGCTCGAACCGATTCGACCACCAAATCGCTACCAACCCATACTTCTTCAACGGCCCATTCACCGGTGTCCTCGTGCAGCCCGCCGCGTACACCTTCATCTACCGCTTCATGGCTAACCACTCTGCCGAAAACCCATACGGCGAGCTTACTTACGACGTGCTCAAGGCATGGTTCGGTATTTCCGGCGACTCGGGCAGCTACGTCGCCAACCAAGGACAAGAATACATCCCCATGAACTGGGTAAGCGACAGCATCCATCCTCTTCTCATACCTGCTAACATCTACCTCAGTACAAGCGTGCCGTCCAATACCCCTACGAAAACACATACTTCCTCGCAGACGCTACGAACGCTGCCCTGCTGTACCCCAAATTCTTGAACGTCGGAGGCAACACTGGCACCACCAACTCCTTCACCGGTATCGATGTCCGCAATATCTCCGGAGGGCTCTTCAATAGTGGTACTTTGGCCCAGGACAATAACTTCGCTTGCCTCGCCTACCAGTTCGCCGCACAAGCTAAGCCTGACCTTGCGCTCGCTACCGTCACCCAGCTCACCAATGCTGTCGGAAGTCTTTCGAGCCAACTTGGATGTCCGCAACTTCAAAAGGTTGATGATGATCAGTTGATGCAGTTTCCGGGTTATGCTAGGTCGACGAAGGATGGGATTACGAATTGAGATGGAACTTGTGTCTAAGGGAAGATATGTAGTTATGTAGAGCTTGAAGCGTGTTCATTCATATATGTATCTCACTCATGCTTGCAACTTGACATTATCTCTGTATCATACAGACAACATCGACATTTCGCCTAGGATTAATTTTCAACGCCTACAGCCAAAGAGCTTCAAAAAAGAAAATTGCAAGAGTATCCAGAATTTTTCAATACTACTCTCTTTATGAATACTCCCGTCGCCAAGATTCAAAAATTGCAAAAAGTACACAAGCTTTCAACCCGTGTTTCGATACCATTCTCTTATCAATACTCCCATCACCAAGATTCAAAAATTGCAGAAAGTACACAAGCTTTCAACCCGTGTTTCAATGCTATGTACTCTCTATTCCCACCGCAAAAAGAGTACAAAAAAATGCAAAAGTCCCCAAAACTTCAACCCGTGTTCCATGCTATGTACTCTCTTACCAATACTCCCATCACCAAAATTCAAAAACGCCCCAAACGCCTCGCTATCTCTAATGCCACTGCTTCCATCATAGCAAGCATAGTCCCCGTCGCGCAGCCGAAGCCATCCCATGCAGTACCTTCACACCCATCCCCCAACTCCTCACACAGGTTCTTCGTCCACATCGCCGCCGAGGTGAGGAGCAGCCGGAGCATCGAGCAAGTCGTTCGGAGTGCTCGTTTACCGTGTATAGTTCGGTGAAAACGGCACCGGGACACTACTCGAATTCCCCGACTGCATGGGCCTCAGTTGTCGGCCGTCCATTGTCTGGCCCTTGCTGTACATCTCCATTTGTTTGTGGGGTAGGAGATGTGCGTCTTCGGGAGAGACACCGACGCGTTTGTTCTGTGCGGGCTGTGGAGGACTCCGAGTGGGGATGGCTGTTTGTGCTCCTCGCTTGCTGGATGGCTCGGAGCGTGGTGTGGCTCTGCTTGCATTGTCGTTGGTCACTGGCAACTGCTTCTGCGAAGGCTGGGTTGGGAGTGCAGGCTGTGACCTTGGAACTGCAGCCGGAAGTTGAGGAGCAGGCTGAGGTTGAGGAGAGAGCCATTCGCCTTGATCATCCACGTCGAAACCAATAGTCATTGGCAGATTCGGAAGACCATCGACCGGCATACCGAATTGCAGCTTCCTGTCTGTCGAAACGCCCACTGTCATGAGATCGACCAACGTCTGCGGAATCGCGTCGCCTGGTCGAAGAGCCGAGCGAGCTCCGGTCGAAGCATTGACATAGGTAGTCAAGACGTCGTTGGGATCCGCCACGGCGTTCGAGAAGTCATAAGTTCCACCGCCATACCTGTGGTTCATAGCTGGAACTCTCGGCCGCAGTGTGATGCCAAGAGACGTTGCCCATCGATGAATAATCGAGGTGAGCGTAGCAAAGTCGTTGAGCTGCGCTTGGGTAGATGGACGATGATCTCGCTCGTTTGGTCGGTCGATGTCGTTGTAGGCGTTGCGGTCGATGCCGAAGCGTTGTTGCCACATGTCGCGCAAATGATAGACGGTGAACCGTATGCGCTGGAAGTGCGGGAACATGTGGTGGAAGATGTTGATGAGGTCGTCCTGGTGGTCTGGCCATAGATCGAACAGGATGAAAAGGAGGTGAGCGACTGCTCGGTTTTCGGTGTCCCATCGTGGCGTGCCGAGCAATGGGGGGCGCTTGGAATTGGCCATGATGAGTTTGAGTTTGAAGAGGTTTGGTGTCGCAGTTGAGAGCGTCTGCCGAGGAGATGAGTTGAGTTGGTGAGCTGTCTTGAAAGTGTAGATCGTGTATGGTGTAACTCGAGGGTGTAAGATGTTGTTCAGATGGAAAGAGTGGAAGAAGGAGTGTATATAAACCAAGAGTTAAAAGGCACTGGAGAAGTGAAGGGGACGAATTCATCCTGTTCACGAGCTTCCAGCCTGTGAATTGGATTGTCCGGAAACAATGGCATTGTGAACATCCCCAAAGACATTGGAGGCGATTGCATGTGCTATAGCTTTAGCGAGTTGCACAAAGCATTGTTAGCCGCCGGAATCCTGGATGGTATAGATTTCTGCTTGGATGACTATATGTGTGAAGAGGAAGAGCTTGTCACTCAGACGGGCGAGATGAGCGAAGAAAAACGTTGTCGAAAGTTTGCTAACATGACTTGTCTTGGTGTGTCTTTGTTTCGCGAATTTTCCTTCTGCATCAAATTCACGAAACAATGTCTCACGCTTGAAACAGAATTACTGAGCAAGTAGCCTTCCTAACCCGATGAGATGTGTGCCAATTGGCAAGTTCTTCATTCCCTGTGTTCATTCTCAACCTCTCGGATACGAAGGCCCGTAGTGCTCCATGTGGCCAGTTTCCGTAGGTCGACAGATGCTTTGTAGAAGCAGATGCTATCCGCGACGCGAGTTGGTGAAGAGAATGCAGTGAGCTGTCAATGCCAGAGACAATTGGTGCAGAGGCCGTTCTTGATAGTTGTTTCAAGTGGGTTTATCTTCCTATACTCCCCCTATTTACCCGTATATCATTAGAGGCTCGCTACTCCAACTCCCAGGAGCCGTAAGCTGGATTGGAGAAAGTCGAACGAACGGGCTGAACAGGACCAGGACAGCACTTTCTGGCGATTCGAAAGGCGAGAGCTTTCGAAGAATGTAGAAGTGTAGAAATATGGAAAATCCTTTCCCTGAGCTCTCGATAATTGGCATTGCCAGAACATGCCCAAATTGCTGTCCAATCTTTCTTGAATTCGACAAACGACAATGCCATACTCGATGAGACATTTTTCGCGGCACTTGACCTGTGGGGTCCCTGTTCGGTATATGTGGTGATCTTGATCAATTATGTCTGTGATGGCTCTACAGGAGAAGGTAAGTCTCGACTAGCTGCCAAATACAAGCATCGCCAACGGAGGCAGGGTTTTCGATTAAGCATGTCCGTGCGCTATTGAAGGCATACAAGACCTATATCAGACAAGACCACTTTGCGGAGCAGGTGGACTCTCAGTTCACCAACCGCGGACTCCGCTCACAAACGCAAATTCCTGACTTCCTCTCGAGCAAACACCCATTCCGTGTCCAGGCATCGCAAGACCACCGTGCTCCTTTTTGTGGCTGAAATGACCCCAAGATTACAAGACGAGGACGTCCATGGCAAACGATGTCGCTTGCCAAACCATGGCGGCCGTCATGAAAACCTTTCACGTCATCACCTACCAGCCCGGCACAGTCCATGCCCACAACTTGAAGGCTTTCATGGATGAAAAGATCCTCGCGATGGAGGTTGGAGAGAGGGAGTATCTTTCGGTCTTCGCGCTGAAGATGCCACACGAGGATAAGTTGCGGTTTGTCGACGAGCGCGGCGGATGCTACGATCTAGGCAGCATGATGGAGCACTTTAGGGGTGTGGGGCCCTTGTACGATGTCGACCGAGATGTTGTGGAAGTCGATCGCGCGCTGATGAAGGCCTTCGCCGAAGCACTTGGCGGCGATGCTGGTGCCCTCTACGATGAGGCAGCCTTTCGCAAGCGGATGTAGAGAGCGGCATCATAGCCTGATGCGATGCGCACTGCTGCAATATGAGACAGCGGATAGAATGGAGGGCTCGAGGTGGCGGAGATGGTGGAGGCGCTCTCGCGTGAGCTTTGGCCCCTGACCCCTGTCCACACTAGTGCTTTAGCGCCGTTTGCACGCATATATATTCCGCCAGCTCTCTCTCTCCCTTTCTCTCCCCGACGACATGAGCAACATGCCGTCAGAAGGACTTCCGACGGCACCAACGCCACCGTCGTCGCCTCCGAGCATCATGGCTCGGATGGCGGCGGCTGGTGCTGGGTATGTATTCTCCCCTTTCTTTCTCTTATGGCTGATCTCGCGACGGCAGCGGCGGTGGCACTGGCAACGACTCTCTGACTCTGACTCTGACTCTGACTTCTCTGGACCTTTGGGTATGTATGTGAACAAACGATTCCTCTTACGCTGACAACTCCGTGTAGCCCATCAACTCATTGGCAATTGCTGGTGTTTGGAGGGCATCATGACACGAAAGTCGCGCGAGCTGTACCGTTCAAGAGACTCCAAATGAGGATGTCTGCTCTGCAAAGACATCGCCTTATGTCCGCACAGTTATCGGCTCCTTCGTCCCTATAGCATGTCGCTCTGTGCGATGTTGACTTTCACTACTGCCAGCACACCAACACGAATCTTGCGAGCGCCGCAAGATAGCAGAGCGTTATGTGACGTGTGGCTTCATCATCAGGTCACGGTAGGAGATGGATTTCCTTGCGACTTCTGATGCCACAACCACCGTGATCGCATCTGTGGCGGCCGTCTGACCTCCCTGGCGCAGAGCGACTTGACCGCAGCAATGTCTTTCGAGACTGCGAGGTCATGGTTCAGTAGCACTCCGTCCGCTGCAACTGCTCAAGATGCTGCTACGATCGACCTCCTATTCTTGCGCTCCTCGATCGCCGAGATGAAGCAGTCCTTTCACGCGAGACATCAGCTACTTACAGCGGATGGAAAGAGCCACATCACCATCCCACGTACGCACAGGTCTACCGAGCTCACTGGCATCGAATCAGCCCCAGAGCGCGACCAAAGCAACAACCAAAATCCAGCTAGCCGGGCAGCATCTACGCGTAAAGTCACCGCCCAAGCACAAATCCTGGTGCCTGACAACCCGCCTACTCGCCCATTGTTTGTGGACAGCCGCGAAGACCTCTGTCGGACCTCCTTCCCCGACGTGCCCGAAAATACGTATATCACACTTCCCAGTGCGTTCGACGGCCCGTTGATCCGGCAGATGGTGTTGCTCGCTCGGGAGACGCGTTCAAGAACGACCTCCGCAGACACATATATTACACGCACCATTTCCTGGTACAGAGCGAGGAACGGCTGTTCACCGTGTGGAAGAGCCATTCGAGATACTGCTGTCCGCCTCTGCCCGAAAGCTCGACGCAAGGAAGCAATTACATCGGGCAGGATCGTACAACTCTTGACCTCTGTAAGCAGCTTGAGATTCCAACATCTGACGAGGAGCAAAAGCATGGCGAGAAATTGGGGTCGCTACGGTTAGGAATCTGGATAGCCATTCCTCAGAGCAGAAGATGGGTCGCACAGGGAATACGATATACTTCAATGCCTGGGGCTTGCCCAGTTGGACCAGCAGTCCATCTCTCGGCTCAGACACGCTGAATTACTCCAACGTAGTAGAACAGGACTCTCGGGCAGAGTGAGGTTGAGAAACAGTTAGAAAGTTATCATGTTCGGGACTACCTTGATGCTGGTGAGATACATGCCGAGACATGAAGACCATGACTGTGAGTACTGGAAAGGGAGAAGATTGAGCATTGGAAGTTGCGGAGAACAGGACAGGAATACGGGTAGCTATGTTAGGTAATGTCAAAGGAGAGTAGAAAACGAAGAACAACGCATGTTATTTCAACGTCGCCGTATCCACGAAACGCCACCCAAAGAACCGGCGCAACAATTCGGTCGAGAGCCTAAAACCCCCTGTCAGCTCTCCTCCACCAGCTCACCTTTGGGTCCGGACTGCGCTGGCTCGATGGGTAGGGTCGCAGCTTGAAAGAATCCCCAACACGGGTCAACTTCGAACAAGGATCCGATGGTATGGATCGCCAAGGGAGCTTAACGTGGGCCAAACAGTTCGATGTGGTCTTTCTTCATGTCCTGAATCCTGTGAGCCAAGTCAACATCCTCCAGAACAGCCTGCTGCTCGGATGTTGGGTTCCCTTCCACTTCAGCCCTTGCGGCTTCTGCAAGATCTTGTTTGATCCGCACGATCGCGTCAAGATCGATCTTCAGCTTCACGATCTCGGCCTCATTCTTGCACGCGGCGAGATCTCGTGTAAGCTCGTATTCTTGATCTTCGGCGCGGCCGATGATCTTCTTCATGCGAATGCTGAAGCCGGACTTGTTGATTGAAGGCATGTCTGCTTTCCGCCTGGATAGTGTGATAGCTGACGGAGAGATATTCACTTTTGGACTCCTCTGGGCTTGCCAGAGAAATATGGAGGTCGAAAATCAGCACATAAGTTTTGTAGTTCAGAGGCAAGATAAATTTCTTTGTATCGTCACAATATCATTGTCGCTGATCCAAGATCAAGCACAAAGATCAGTCACTCGAGTGCAACAAACGGTATATAGCAGCAGCCCTAGCAACAATGCATTGTGAGATCTGAGTAGATGCTATGGTGGAGATGTGGATTTAAGAGAGCGCTGCTGCTGCCGAACTGCACCCTCCCTAAAACCAACCAACAATTCCAACCCTACTGCCAAGACCATCGCAGTCCAACGCATCACAAAAGCCATCACGACAACACCAACAGCGCGGTCCCCACAGGAGATCATATCAAACATCATCGACCGCGATGCCTCCCAACACCAGCTTCAACCTCCCCTTCAGGCCAGGCAAGAAACCAGTGGCGAAACCAGTGGCTGCCGGCCAGCACACACTCTGCTTCAGACCGAAACCCTCGTCAACAAATGCGGCCGTAGCCAAGACGTCACATACGAAGAGTAGAAAAGGAGAGGATGCTGCCAAGAAGGCGCTCAAACGCGTCCTGGAAACTGCTCTTGAAGACACATCCGCGCTCCCAGTCGACAACGTCGATGTCACATCCAGACCTGACTCCGAGCGAGAGCACGACTCCGAGGTAGCATCATCACAGCAAGCACTCGATCCACCTGTCCCTCAGGCCGACAAAGGTGTGGACGCCAGCGAGCGCGCATACCAAGAGGCATTTCAAGACATCGAATGGGACGAGCTGGTCGAGAAGAATACCCTCAAGCGCGAGCGTGCCGACGCAAAGAAGCAGAAGATCAAGCACGTCGCAGAAGCCGAGAAAGCCAGGAACAGTCTCGCAAAGGCCAAGCACAACGAAGACGAGATGCTCAGCATGCTGAGTGGCTTCAAGGTCAACAGGAAACCCAGCGCCCTACGCAAGGCTACCGGCACTGGCATCTCGAAGGCAAGCCGATTCAAGACTCCAACCATCGACTATGCCAAGATTCAACGTCAGGGGAAAGCGCTGGTCAAAGCTACTCAGGACAAGATCCTTCCGGCTTCAGACTTCTGGCGCGAGAGTCTCGAGTCGCAGAAGGATAAGAATGCACATATCGAGAACGCGGTCAAGAATGCTACTTTCCTGCAGCCTTCTCGTATCAGAGTGCATAGTTATGCTGCTTGGAGTCGCGCTCGCACGACCGGCGACACAAACGAAGACGGGACACCAAAACTGCTGCGATAACAAGAACGTCTCGACTGCTAGCTACAGGAATGAAGAAGGTGCACGTCGTGAGAAAGAATGTGTGAGCTCGACCGGAACAATGGAAAGAATCTCGACACACTGTACTGCATTCATATACTAGTATACATACCACCAAAAAAAAGAAACCTCAAACCAAGAACATTCCTCTCAGTTCCCCTTAGTGACCACGGCAATTAAACCCCCCATTATCACGAATCGCCGTCCAAACCCCGTTCAAAGTGCGATTGATCTTCCCCTGTCGATCACGCATGGCGTTGAAAGTCATCTTCGTCATGCCGCGCGAATCGGCATTACATCGAACCATGGACGGCAGAGCCCCGGACTTCTTGAGCCCGCGGATGGCGGCGTCGCATTTGGATTTCATGTAGTAGCGACCGATGCTGATGTCGTAGTTGATGACGAGACCGTGGTCGGTGGCTTTGCAGGATTGCTGGTTCATGGGGGCTGCGGCGGCGAAGGCGAGGGCCACGAGGCAGAAAAGGGTGATGAGGCTGCGGAACATGATTTGTCTTTTCTGTCTTGGATGTTGTTGGAGTATGAGTGGTTGTCGATATTGAATTTTGTCTGTGTGTGTGTGTGTGTGTTTGTTTGTGTGAAGGAGTGTGATGTACAGTCCTGCTGTGACGCTTAGATTGTTACTGAGGGAGTGTGATGCGGTTTGAAGGCTTGGGGGATTGGCGATGGTGGATAAGATATACGGGTTCGTATCGCTGGAGCTGTGACAAAGAGCGGGAGGTCCGGATGACCGCAACAATAGAGCTGCGCTTTCATGCGTGTGGTCAGATTCTTGGCATGGCTTTGTCCGGCGCAACTTTTATACCACTGCTATTGACACTCGTTTACGGCAGAGATGACCTTGAGCGGATTGCCTTCATTTGTAGGATCTGCATTCAGCCTTTGATGGTCGAGGCTGAGCGCGGCTTGTGGGCGACAATCTTAGCCGAGAGAGCGCAATCTCGGGGCAAGATTGGTTGCTGGCTGGGGTTATTCAGCACCCGTCCAGACTGCTGCGCCATGGAATTGCAGGCTAGAGTCCCAATGATACAGCTAGTCACGAGAGCCAAAGGTCCGAAATGTGGTATCCTGTGCCGCAATCGAGATCTGCCCCATTCGCTCCAAGTTTCTTTCTGTCGAGCAAGCAAATTAGCCCAACCCACCGTTCTTTGAAGGCTGAATCTCTGTTGCCTGCCCGAACTGCCTCCCCCCGAGCTCGACATTGGTATCTAAACTTCTCCGTTCTGACGTTGTGTTGGGCCTCCATCGTCACGCCGTGTGATCAGATTTTCCTGGACCGCTTGGCCAAAGTGGCAGTTCATGGCCTTTCTACCATCGTGCGAATCGGATCGCTGAGGTAGCGAGTTCGCGGTCATCTCGCGCGGGAAGGGGAAGTTGAGAGAGGCGGCGTTCCTCTGCGAAGTTGCAGCTGTTGGCCATAAAGACCCTCGAGGGCGGAGACCTTTCGTGTCGTGCAAGCGTAGCAGAAGCGCGCAAATGATCTCGGAATCGCTGAACCTGGAGGCTCACGTTATCTTCATTCAGCTGAATCATTGCTGTTGGCTGCTGGACCTTTCAGGGGCCGTTGCGTTGCGCGAGGCTTGGTTCGGGTTGGGTTGGCAGACGTGCGTCGGATAAGGACCACAACTGTGTGGGTGTTATGATGGCGCTGTGTTCATTTGTAGTGCTCTCACCGTCTCTAATACCTCCTGAATACAGAGATGGAGTTGTAGTTGGAAGAACGAAAGGCTGCTGCTGCTGCTGCCCACGGCTGGCACGGCGAACATTCCTGTATGACGAACTTGCCGAAGCTCACCCTGATGCAAGAGACCGTTGCCCAGGCTCGCTTAGCAATTGAGTATTATGTATGCAAAAAAATTCCCCTTCATCAACCATCCCGCAGCTAAAAAGTGCGCTTAGTCTAGCGGTAAAATTTGCGCGCCATTCAATACGTACGTATTCTAACTCCCCCTTCACCCTTCCCCACAGGTGTCTCTCGCAGGATGGCAACTGCATGTGAAATATGTATGTCTCTCGCAGGATGGCAACTGCATCGACTGAGACTCACGGCGATAAAGAAACCCCGTCCGGGGGGTTTCACTACGCAGGTGGTCGTGCGCTCATCCGAGCGTACGGCGGAGCCTGCGTAGATGTTTTGTCCCTCCGCCGGCTGTTTTCGAACCCGTGAACTTGCTGGTTCCTCACCTTTTTGCTTCGTCAGTGCTTGAACAACGATGCAAACCTCGTCAACACTGTTGTGTTCTGTAGACACGACATTGTCAGAGCCAATGTGGCAACAAATGTCGAGGGGTCGTTCAACTTTTTTTGTCACTATCTGTAGCATGAATTTTGACAGCAGGATTTCCGACTATGATGACCCTGAATGCCAAACGAGACGGCGGCGCCAATGGGACCCGTATACGAGTGATCCTCAACCGTCTATCCTACCATCCGAGAAGGCACTGCTTTCACTCGACTATGGCAACGAACCACCCATCTGCCGGCGTCGAAAGATTGACCGTGTGGAACACCGCGGTGGGAATTTGGCCACGAACTCATCGGAGGTTCATAATGAGAGCAAGGGCGAGCACCAGTTGAGTACGAACGCGAGCCTTCAGTACTTCTTTTGCGTGCTTCAGGAACCACAAAAGCCTGGCATCAAGGTCACATTTTTGAACTTTTCGGGGGCGGATATATGCTCCTCCAATCAACTTGGCCAAATCATCATCAGGCAAAATCATGACATTGCTGAAAAATCATCAAAATCTTGCTATATTACCTTTTCATTGAAGTCGAAACATCAGCCAGGGCCGGTAGATATCTACAAGAAATCACACTGGTCGCCGTCTTCCTTCATCGTAACTGTTGCCTTAAATGGTCCAAATTGTCTGCACATGACACGACTACCGCGATATAGCGCGCAAAAGACATCTCCGGCGAAATATTGGCTCGAAATCTCACAGCCATAATTCGCCGACGCGCCAAGCCTGTTCAGGGTACAAAGAAATGGACGCCCGTGTTGTACAATTGCTTTGTCTCAATGCGGTTGCTATGGGTTGTTCTGAAACATGTAGGATTGGCATTGTAGGAGAGAGAACCGGGTTGGCATTACTGCCGTCAACTCTCGGGTCCTCTCCTTCAGTGTCTTCAGTCGTGGCTAGTCAATATTGATGAAGTTTCTGAGCAAGAGGCAATGTTTCTGGTGTGCTGAGGGCAACCAAGTGTGCTACGAAACAATTTTAGATCTTGATTTCTATGGCCAGTTGCTTATAAGCCAGTATTTACATGTACTCGTGCTTATGCAAACATTGCGATTGTGGATTTTTCCTGACTTGAGTCCAATTCGATCCTTACACAACGCGCCGGAAAGTACTATGGCGACCTGAGCGGACCAAGAAAGCCGTCGAATGGCGTGAATACCTGAAGCTTCAAGGCTGGCTTATGGACCGCTCTGCCATAAGACGTGCTCTTTCAGCTTCTTTCGCGCGGTAGTCGGTAGCAGACGTTACGCCCGTGATCCCTTCTGCCCTGGATCAGGAGATGTGCGATGCAGTCATTGCTTTCAACCATCGTATCTCACTGGAATAGGTGAACTAGTTAAAGCATCAGGCTCCACACGGATTAGCGTTGCAGGACCTCTCTGGCGATTGGGTGATAACAACCCCATCGCCTCAAAGCCCATCTTTTTGCCCTTCGGCACGGTGTCTTCGACTTCACCAGATTCGAGGGTGCGGTATGTTATCTACCTCCCCAGTAACGTCTTTCTCTTCGCCACTAGTAACGACGGTGTTCGTGGAATTTTGGCCTATGTATCCGAGCTCTTTGGGACCACAAGCAGACATTCAATTCCGGCACGATCAAGACCCTGAAGATCTGCAGCTTGTAGGCAATGACAAGGACGACGGCATGACATTCGGCGACATTCAAGAGGCATACTTTGAAGTCTCAGACGGGCTTCAGGGGACAGCCTCTGCTGACACTCTGGTATTCTTGCCATGGGTCTGCTTGCCCACCGGGCACGAGCGCGATGCTCTCGGGAAGGGTATCTCAGTCGAGCATATTCAGAGCTTGGAAATGAACGACATCGAGGCGATCACAGACCGCTATCTCGCCACATGGGCCACGAAGGTGGAGGCCATCCGCGAGGATGGTTCCACTGACACGTGAGACATCACCGATCTTCTGTTGCCCGCTGCACAACTGGAGACCACCCAGCCCGCCGCCACCACGATCGCCCCATTCAACGCGCTAGCACACAAGCTCGACCTGAAGGCGTTGAGAAATGCGCCTCCTCAGGCGGCCGCTCCACCGCCGCGGCCTCCATCTCACAACGCTGGCGCTTGCGTGCATGGGGAACGGTAGAAACTGTAGGGGTGGGTTGTGAATGGAGGGAGAGCAGTGTTCTGGCATGATCATGGCTTATCCGGTATATGAAGTGGATGACTATCCTGAAGCTTTACCGATGCTGGGAAAGTGCCATCAGCGGTCGCGGATGGTCTGTGCATGGATTTGCGAAATGCCTTCTCAATTGCACAACACTACCGCTTCCATACAGTAGACATACAATCAATTCTGGAGTCCTAAGTCTAGTCTTTCCTGCTCCCACGAAAGTCCAGTCGCAATGGCTCCTAGATCAATATGCAGAGTCCCATCGTGACAATCATCCTCTGGTGTGCGTCTTGAGACTCTGTGGACATGCATTCCCGTTACACGCGTCTGTGAGTGTTGTTATTGTGCTTTCTCCTTCTCTCGCCGCCTATTGACTCTCACACAAGACTTCACGCTGCCAGCCACCACCACTCGCACATACCACAGACACAGACACAGACACTACCACTACGACAATGGCAGCCGCACAAAGCGTCCTCGGCACCGTCGAGCTGCTCGAGATGATCCTCTTCCGCCTCCCAGTAGCCGCCATCAAGAAAGACCGGCGCGTCTGCAAATTTTTCAGAACCGTGGTCGACACCTCCCCGCTGATCCAACACAGGATCACCACCACCAAGCACCTGCCGATCTTCCGGCACCCGGGCTTCGCGCGTGCGTGCTGGACGGTGGAAATCTTTGCAAAGGTAGATACATGGATCATGCTGTATCAGGCGGAGTTCTGCTAGCGTGAGGCCAGCCAACAAAGAAGAACCGCAGGGCCAAGAGGCAGCGTCGCCGCAACCAGAAGTAGCCGTTCGGGCACTTCACCCCCATCAACCCACAGATGTAACCTGGTTAAAAGCCCTTCGGGCATCAGTGACTCTGATATTATCACGGTCCTGGAGCTCGGAGGCCCCATTCGGCTTCATTAGCCATCACAAGGAAAGACGATAGCTGGAATGTGATATGATGAGATTACATACGTAAGGATTCTCCTCTTGATGAGCACTTCCTCGTGGGTAGGAATGCTGTGCTCGTCATCGTGTATCCGAATCTCGACAGCGAGACTGTGGTCTTGAGAGAACGGGACGCACAAGGAGTAGAATGACGGTGAGCAGATCGAGTGCCCACGGCTTCTCGCGGCGTTTAGGACTCAGGATGTGTACGACCTGCAACGCATGCAGGAAGCCCTCGACGAGGCGAAGAAAGAAGCGCGCACGGCTAGAGCCAATCTCCAGATCATGGGCTTAGCAACAGCACAGACCTACGCCGCCGCACTAGTTCTTTCGGACATCAGCAACTCTGAATAACATCACCGTTCTACGGCCCAGATCTGTCTCCGATCAGACCCTCCCCTCGGCGGTTTCCGCCCTCGCTTGCTGGAGCCCTTGGGAAACCACGTGAGCATCTGAAAGGAGACAGGCCCAGGTATTCAATTCATTGACAACAAGTCAAGCATGAGCATGCGAGGGCGCCGAGTTGATATCGTCTAGCGGTACATGGTGAGCTTCTGCTCTTCCTGAACGCCTAACAGTGCTTTGGCCATTGAGGGAGGGTCCTTGCCGTGCACAGACGCGGCTTTGTGGACAGAAGTTCAGTGCTCGTCCTTTGCCATCCGGCGCTCGATAAAGATCCCCCGAGAAGAGACATAGAGCCGGTGAGATCTTGCGGACTAGACCTGAAACTCACGTCCTGTGGTGTTCTCGAGTAGTTACTGACTCTTCCTGTTACGAGCCAGGTGCAGCCACTGCAGAAAGGGGGCACATTTTCCAACTTTCAGACTTAGATAGAACAATCAATAAATCATCTACATACATTTTTAGCTTTGCTTATACCAGCAAGCTGAAAATACCAGAAATTCTTTCAGCTTCTCGACAACTGTCTTCATACAGTACTAGAAGCAGGACGAAGACCTATCCCTATCAAGCACTCGACGCTGGCCTGGGCAGTCAAGTTCGCGCGGCCCAAGCTAGTCCGCATGACTACCAGTCCTTTGAAAGGACAGCAAGATCCCGAAGTTCTTAGCCAAGCAAGTCGATACAACATGTTACGGAGGGGCAGGTCGGCAGGACCTTCAAGACGCCTGGAGGCAATAAGGCGTGACACATCCTCAGCTCCTGGTCTTATTGAGCTTCACTACAAATAAATAAATACCACGATCTCCATTCCTCGCTCGGTGGTGAATGCTCATGATATGACAGGCCAAAAGGGACAACGCCACGCAAGAAGTGGACCTGTGAGAGTTTCTTTCTTTTCGTCTCCGCATTTCGTCTCGTTGACACAGCTAACCAGACTTGTTCTCGTGCAGTCGTCTTGACAAAGACTTACGGCACGTCTGCGCCTTCTCAGCCTTCGGCGCCTCCTCCAAACGAGCGCCTCCATGCCATTTCGCC
This sequence comes from Pseudocercospora eumusae, assembly GCA_001578235.1. Lineage (NCBI taxonomy): Eukaryota > Fungi > Ascomycota > Dothideomycetes > Mycosphaerellales > Mycosphaerellaceae > Pseudocercospora > Pseudocercospora eumusae. Next base: position 45,875 of record LFZN01000083.1, read on the forward strand.
CTCTCAGCAGTCGCATCAGGCGAGAATTGTACTATAATCTGGGAATCTCCACTGAGGGGAGGAATTGCTCGGCCAAGCGCTTCTTGGCTGGTCCTGCTCGTCATTTTCAATCATTACTGAGTGGCAAATCGTATAGACAAAGAAATCAAGTGTAAACAGCGTGACTTGGACCATCGCTTGAATGTATGCTGAGCTTCAGAGGCTCTCACGTCGCAGCTGGAAGGACGGTGCGAGGTAAGGGCTGAGCGCAAGGCTTGCATTGAATCCCGCACCAAGACTCGCGACATAGCGCCCAGGGACCTCCTTGAAAACGCACCAAAGGTCGCTATTAGGAACGAGAACGTCCCTAGCGCCGATACGAGAAGGGCAAGCAGCGTAGCAGCGCTTCGTCTATTTCTACTCTAATCAAGCCCTTCACGGAACTGCAGATTGTGTGCCTATGGATGGGCAAGGAAACGGTTCACCGTTGCCCGCGCTCACGGCATCGACGATGCCAGGTTCACTCTCCCTGGCTAACTATGCAGTCGAAGCTCTTTCGTTTCCTTGAGACAGCCGCGACTCGTCCATTTTAGCTTTGGTTTCGGTCTTGGGGATGCTTCCGACGCAGGCAGTCTCTCATTGGATTTTGGGGACTATTGCAGGCCGTTGTTTCGTCGTATATTGCGGCAGAAGTAGGGTTCTACATTTACATGTAAGTCTTACAAAACCTAATGTATGACAGGGGTCTAGAGCTTGTAGAGCCTTACAATTTGTATGTTGGACTATTATCTAGGCATAGATAGCTTGTAGGCATCTTACACCTAAAGGAATAGATCTCATAGGCGTTCCTCAAGAGGTCTAGGCGGAATTTAAGGTACCTACCTACTCTTGGGAGTCAAATGGACCTCGTGGCGAGAATAGAAGCCCATTGAGACCATCTTGACTGCCAAGCCTCTCTAGATAGGGGATCGCAAGATCTAGACAGCAACAACATTGTTGTTTTAGAAGGACTCTTATAGGGCAAGACTGCTTAGAAGCAGCTGACAAGGGCTTTAGAAGACATCTTAGCGACTATCCGCGAGGTATATCTCGGAATATATTATTATGGCCAAAATCACCCGTCTTACATCCTTACATACCATTTTACATGGTTTTATAAGCTTACATGCCTAACCCCTGCCTTACATTGTATGTAAGGTTTTGCATGTCGATCCATAGGCAGAAGGCCCATCGTAATATGGGAATAGAAGTCCAGATACACTCAACCCGTCGCTCCCAGCGGCTTCAGCATATCTCAAGCCTTAAGCCTCTGCTGACTCTACCGGCGCCACAGGCGATGGAAATTCGGCTGTAGCTCGATTCGATATGCGAAGAGAATTAATATCAAATCGCGAAGCACACATCTTCCTCGAGTCCCGTATCGGGCATCTCACGTAACGTGCCAGTAGTCGCAATATGCTTTGGATGCTGAGACAGGGCGTGTCTGGCGTGACACACGTAGTGGCCATGCAGGTCTCTCGAGATTAACTCTTACTCAAGCCAAATGAAACACAGCTCAAAAGTTGAGGTGCGGGAGGTCAAAGCACAGTTGGTTAGAAATCTGCAGCTTTGACTGCCTAGTTCGCCAAAAAGAACTCAGTCAAGTCCTTCGCCAACCTCTGCGGCTGCTCTAATGCCAGAGAGTGACCGCACTCCCGGTAGATCTCCGACTTGACGACATTGTTCGCAAACTTCCGTGCACACTCCTCTACCTTCGGGCCGAAGAACTCTGGAGCACCAATAGTCATCACAGGTATCGTCAGCTTCTCCTTCGCGAGAGCTTGATTGATGTCGCCATTCCTGAAGCCAGCTCGGTACGTCTCGAGGATGCCTCGCAGACAGCCAGGCTGCTTGACACACTCGATCCAGTGATTGAGCGCTTTCGGCTCGATGTTAGTAGGATTGTAGCATTCCTGCTTAATAAACATTTCCCAGAACTCGAATTCCTTTCCTTGGATGAGCATTTCCGGGACATGCGGGATCGCGAAGAATCCGAGATGCTGTGGCACGGAAGAGTCAGCACACAAAGTCCATAAAGCAAAGTGTACGTTTCACTTCACACCTACCCAGCACCAAACGCCATCCTCCCGAAATTGCGCCGTCACATTCTCCCTCGTCCAAAACGAACTCTCCTCCAACCCAAGCCCACTCAACAACATCTCACAAAAACTCAACTTCAAAACCCGATCCCGGAAAATCCCCGCCACGGCATACGCATAATCAGCACCACGATCCTCACCATGAAGATAGAATTTCTCGTGCCCAAGCTGCGTCATCAGCTCAGCACAATCGGAAGCCTGCTCCTTGGAATCATATCCATCCGTAGTCGGAGGCTTATCGGTGTATCCAAAGCCTCTAAGATCTGGAGCTACGACTGTGAAGTGTGGTGTCAGGAGTGGAAAGACGCGATACCAGTAAAAGCTGTTCTTTGGAGTTCCGTGGAGGAGTAGAAGCGCTGGACCTGTTCCTGCTGTGATGTAGTGCATGCGGATGCCATTGACTCGGCGACGGCCGTGGGTGACGGGTTTATTGTTGTGGTCGAATGTTTCTGCGAGTTCTGAAGCCATCATTTTCAGTTTTGTTGTCTTTTGTTGCGAGGGATTATCGTGAAGAAGTTTTGATGGTATCCTCAGCATTAAAAGCATTCGCTACCCCGCAGGATGGGCGCTTCGGGTTACTCGAAACGTAATGACGGGGCTGCGGAAGAGGGCTTTTCGCCAAATGTAGTTGTGGCAGGCGTTAGACAGGCGCCTAGACCTGCGATATTGAGAAGCTGGGCTTGGCTGACTACTCTGATGATCCTTGCATTGTCTTGGCACGACCTACAAATCATGTCGCTTCGACATTGCGAGGACTTCTTCCTGTGACCCAAACCCGAGCCATCCTACATTGTGGAAGAACTTTGCTAAGCGGACAGGTGTGAAAAGAGCTGCATTTGTGCCTGGTAGTATTACATATCTTCAATGCATCGTTCATTCCTCGTTGGATTAAGCTTCGCACTAGCCAGCCACCCCTGCTTTCACATGCGACCGGGCAACTCTATTTCAACGTCAGAACTTCCCTTCCGTACTCTTGACTGTCCTTAAACCGCTTAACGTCTTCCTCTGCTAGCACCGGGAGTGTCTGCAGTTTCATCCACTCCTCCTGCTTCGCAAGGATGGCTCCTGGAATCCGAACCCTCCCAGTGCCATTGTACTCGATCATGGTCGCGAAAAGCTGTCCAACAGTCACGAAGGCATCATGGTTGGAGACTCCTTCAGCCCTCGTCGTTGTCCACACCTTCCCCTCGACTGGAACCACCACTTCCAGCTCGATGCTGGAAGTAGGCGGTGACGTGATGTATGTGTCCGTGCGTTTGACCATGGCCTGGTACACGGTCTGGTCATCATCATCACTGGATCTCTTCTCGGGACTGAACGCTGGCTGTAGAAAAGCGAAGCCCGCTTTTGCTTGCTGGGCAGCGGTGCTATAGCCGAAGCATCGCTCGAAGATGTTCTCGTTGAACACCATGACCTCACGGAGCGCGAAATGGGCACCGCTCGAGATCCTGCCATACTCGCTCTTGCGGTTCATCTGGTGGAGCATGACTTGCAACTCGCAGAGCATTGCGCTTGTTGCGAATTGGTTGTCAAGACGCATTAAGACTGCATTGGGACTGATATTCATGTCGGCGAGGACCTTTTGCTTCGCATATGCGGTGCTGTCCGTGAATAACGTGCTCTCCACCTCTTCGCGGTGCATCATCCGCTTTATTTCGTTGCAGCAGGTCAGGAAGTTTCTTAGGTCGCGTGGGTTGAGGTGCGACGCGATTTGTCCGATGATTTCCTTTTGCGACTCTCTTGCAATGAATGGTAGCTTGTATTGCCCGTTCTTGCGCACAAAGTGCAGCATTTCCTCGGTGACAATGATTGTATTGGCGAATCGGACCTGGATGCCGGTGTTCCACCCTGCTACGGCGCTGCAGAGCCTGGAAAACTCCATGCTGATGTTGTCCTTGAGCTGCGTTGGAAAGACAATGAGGCGGCAAGGCTTCTCGTAATCGTCAAGGTCTGCCGGATTGGAGGAGGTCCAGAAGAACACTTTGCCTGTAGCTCGTGTGCCGTAGAGTAACGGTAGCCATGTGCAAAGAGACTGGTCATTGACCTTGGCAAGCTCTAGCTTGACTCTGGCTCTGGCATCGTAGGCCGAGAAAATGCATCGTTCTGCAGTGTCTGACCACGTCTCCTCAAAGATTATTCCGTTGAGTAGCGCCGGTCGAACAAAGACCCAGCCATGTGGCTCATACGCGCTTCTGTCGGTTTCAGGGGCGACGCGAATGATCTCTTGTCGCACTCGATGGATCGCCCACCACTCCTCTTCATCGTTGTTGAGAAAGATCGGCTTCCAGCAGTCAGGCGAGTTGGTGATGCAGGTCTGGAAAAGTCGGCAGACGCGGCGCGCAGCGAGGCGCTCAACTGGCGGCAGTTTGACCAAGATCCCCTCGAGAAGCTCGGTGGTATTGAAAACCGCAGAAACTGCTGGCGATGCCATGGTGCTTGTTTTTTGTTTCTTCGAGTCGCCTCGCATGCGTTGTTTAAGGAAATTTGGTGATGTAATGACTCAAGCAGAAGCTGCAGGGAATTGTGTTTTGACTTTCAAACGGCTTGGCGAAGTTGACGGTGCTTGAGAAAGCCGCAAGCTCTGGAACTTCCCGGCCCAGCCCTGAAGTTTTGGTGCACCACATCGCTCTCCGCTGCTCTCTGCGGCGATCCACGAGAACACACTCTTTACCCTTTCTCGTCCCGCACATGGACATTGAACGCCTTGTCTTGTGAAAAGAGACTCGTCCGCCCCACCTGAGTGAGATTGACCGCAGGCACACCCTGAACTGCAACAAATCACGGCTGAAGACATCATTCGCAAACCCATTCCCGACTGAAACCTTCCAGCCTCCGACACCAACTTGCTCAACACAGCTCGAGTCAGCCTCTCATCGCAAACGATCCAACTAGATCAAGATCCCTAAAAGACCTCCCACCGGTTCTGCGCGACATCGCCTGTCAGAACAACAGGGTACTCCAGCGGCAGCGCGATTCTCAGAGCCCTTACACTTCAGTGTCCAGGCTTGTATTCGCAGCATTCCACCTGTCGCTCAGTCCAACTCGTCATGGCCTCTGTAGCTGTACTCTCGCCAGACCTGCTTCATAAGATAGACGACTATCTGAACGGGCCAGAGCACTATTGGTGGAAACGGGTGATCTACGAGCACACCGGGCACAGAATACCGCCGAGGAACGTGATTTCGAGAACTTCAGAGCCCCCGCCATCCTCTCCACCACCGACGAAGACGGAGCTCCTCGAGAAATACTTGGAGTACATGAAGGAAGAGCTGGCGGCCAGGAGAAGCTGGCGCCATCTCGTCCGCGGATTGTGCGTAAAGCTGCCGACGGAGATGCGCACCCTAGTCATCAAGAAACATCTTGAATCATTGTTCCCACGCGCTGTTCACCACGACCATATTCGACTTCAGCAATACGCCAAAAGCTTTCGTTCTACGGTCCCCGTGGAGGGCGAGTTCGATGTTGCAAGCACGCAGATTGCTACCGAAATCTTCACGAACCTCACTTCTCAAATTGCGGACGTGCAAGAAAAGCTCACTCTGCCGTTCAAGGCACAGGAGATGGTGGACGAGATTATGGGGGAGGCAGTCAAGCTCATCCCAAAGCTTTGCACGTACTTTTTGCATGCGAACTTTCCATCAAGGAACAGCCTCACCGACGAGGTTGTTCCAACATTGTGGAAGCCACACGTCCATAACATCAAGCACCTGGAGCTTTCGACCCGCGTGATGACTTACAGCGGCACGAAGCACTATCCCGTCGAACTCTTCAAAGTACAGGATCATATCGCGAGTCTAAAGAATTGGTTCCCAGAGCTGAAATCTCTGGCGTTCACGATCATCGGGGTGACTGATCGACCGCGAGCCTACTTGAAGCGAGGATTTTCGCAGCACCCTACGACGCTCGCCGCCGAGACCGAGAAGATTGTGGAAGAGATGCAGAAGCTCGATGTAGCGGAGAAGGGCATACGATTGTGTATCAACAACGTATTGCTTAGGAACAACCTGCGGGCTTACAAAGACTACGATGGAGAGAGGAAAAGTGCTTGGGGTGACGTGAGTGAGATTTGCACAGACGGTCTGTCATGTCAGGAGATCACGACAATTGCGATTCAGGAGCGGCTCAAGCTCGTGAGGATCTTGAAGCCCCAGCAAACGGCGGGACAGAAGGAGTCTGATGGTGCAAAGCACTCTTGAGAGTCTTTTTATGGGGCCAAGATAAGAGAAAGCGGGTGACTCGGTGAACTACCATTAGCCCACGCTCGCTGGGTAGAATGTGTGGACACCATCAAGCAATGCATCAGATGAGCGTAGTACGGACGGATGAAAAGATACCGCAGCGAGAAAGCTAGTCTAAACCAGCAGTAGACAGGGTTCTCAGGGAGCAATAGACACGCATAGTTCCAAAGCCTGTTTTCATCAAAGGAGTAAAGGTTATCTCGCATACTTGGCCATTTCAAAACCAGATCCCCAGGCTGTGGTATCGTGAGTTTCGAGGTCGTGACATACTAAAAAGGGAGGGCCTACTTACGTCTTATCATATGTCCATTTGTCGTGTCCGCGGAAGATCTTCGTCGTCATCATGAGTAGAAGGCAGTGGACCACTTTGACTCCAAACCGTCATCTCTCAGGCCAGTGAGACGAGCAAACGAGACAGAAAGACATTCAAAGCTTGAGTCCCGGAGCGAACCTCGCTTCACCAGTGATATATGCCTACAGAAACTGTTCAATGAATGAAGAGGTTTTGCACTAGTATCAAGCTCTCGTGGACTATCCCAGTCATAAATAAAAGATCGCTGGTGCTCTATGCCTTTCAGCATGGAAGCTAAGGCGTAGAACGAGGCCTGCAAAACAAACGAAGGGTTCAAGCATCAGCTGTAGCCGTCACTTGTTTCTATCACGTATGGTGAAGACGATGGATCTTGATTCAAGGCCTACAAAAGGAAATGTAGGTGACGCTCAGGAAGGGAGCAATGGAGGATTCTCAACGCTTTGGAGGGACATGCAGAAGATGTAGTACTGCCTTTCTCGATCATGCGTGGAATCAATGGTGCAAAGATTAGTATCGTGGTAAAAAGAAACATGGACGTTCACCAAGAGTTCACATGAAAGGACATACGTTAGCGTGATGCAACCTGCAGCCAATGATCGAATGGCGGTGAGTCTTGCCTTGAAAAGAGCTTCGGCAGACTCACCTCCGCGGCTTGGCGTCAGTTGCGAAATTCCCGCTAAAAGAATTTTCTTCCGCTTTTCACTTCCGCTTCTTCTTCTTCCACCCCTTGCTTCAAAGCCATCCCGCCGCTCCAGTTTGACACCACCACAACTGACTCGGCGCGGCACCACAACAAGAAGAAGCATGCGTCGACTTCCCCATCACACCGTCCGGCACGACCGTGACAAGAATGGCCTTTACAACTGGTCCGTCAATTTTCGAAGTTTTGGCTGGTGTTGGCTGGTGTTGGCTCCCCTGAACATGATGGGGCAGCAACAGCAAGCACCTCAAGGAGCCCTTGCGGGCTCATCGGCGATGTAAGCATCTCTCCTTACAAGCTCTAAACTTTTCTGACATGGAATAACAGCGGTCGGCCAACCAACGTCACCATCGCCGCGCATGGCTACTCGGACGTTGACTGCCGTGCTCGTCTGCGTCCCACGCAGCATCTCTGCTGCTGGGATCAGGCGCGGATACCTGCTGAACTTAAGCATATCAATAAGCGGAGGAAAGGTCGGATCAAGCTGGTGAGCACTCCGGAAAACTTCAGCGTGACTAACACTAACTTCGCCTAGGACGGGGTGGCCACAGATGGTAAATTTGACTCGCATCCGCGATGGTGTCGATGTTGCATCGGCCGGCGTACCTACGTGTTGACTTCCAGTTCAACACCAACGTCGGCTATGCCTTCGTCAACTTCATTGACCCGGAAGATATCATCGGCTTCGTGAGCCACTCCGTGAACAAGGAGTGGCATCCTGGCTACCACCCACGCAAGATTGCTCAAGTGTCCTGCGCTACTGTCCAAGGCATCGACTGCCTGATCGAGAAGTTCAGAAACTCTGCCATCATGGCAGAGTTCTCCGACTATCGTCCGAAACTTTGGTATTAGAACGAGTCTGAGGCGAGGCCAAAAGGACTGCAAGATGGTGGGCATCAGTGATGGGGACAGATTTGCTCTGGCAACTGTCGCGATCCTGGAGCCCAGACGGATCGAGAAGGCTATTCCTAAACAACGTTCTCGGCCTGGAAGCGAAAGCTGCTCGAAACAGGCATGGCTTCAGCGCCATCGGCCCTTGTGATGGAGGTTCATTCTTTTCAGAAATGACCAAGGCTCGGTGCGAGCGCATCTTCAATTATTACTACATCTCGTGGCTGTCAAGGACAATGATAAGCCATGGCTGAGCTCACATCGGCTACGGAAGGCAAAATACACTGCTCCGGGGGGAATCACAGCACGGCTGTCTTCAATGGCAAGACTAATGACCCATTCTCTGACCGTCTTGCGAGGTGCCGTGCCTTCCTGTACTCAGCAAGACCTCGAAACCTTGCTTTGATATCACCCCCGTCACTTCCGTTTGACGGGTGGAAAAGCAGAGTAACTACTGCGACAGGAGAGGAGAATGCGCATCACGATGAAGGGTATCTGGGAAAAGGGTTTTACTCGATTACACGGAAAAGCTTTTATTTCTCTATCAGTCCACGATTCATGACCAAAGCGCCACCGCGTTGAGTGCTGTTCGATTTGTATCCATGCTGGCGGCATCTGCTGATGACTCTGTATCCCCCGAGCGCAGACCCAGCTACGGGAACTGGTGCTCAGGATACCCACCACCTCATGCGCCGTAAAAAGCAGTCATACCACACTCAGACAAACTCTCCGAGCATATCATCAACACCCCCATTCCATCCCTCCTCCCCAAAGGCCCAAACACCCATCTCCTCAACCTTCCGCGCATCGCCCATCTTCCTAACATTGACCAAAGCACCCCAAACCCCCACCAACATCTTCGCCAACATATCCTTCTCAGTCCAAACACCATGCTGATCGCCCATGAAAGCCTGAATCTCAATCTTCGCGAATCCCGCCTTGACAATCTCCGCCTTCTTCCCCTTGGCGCCCAGCGCGAGAGCTTCGTCGATCGCCTGTGAGAACTCGACTGCGCCGAAGATGCGGGTGCCTAGGGCTTCGAGCTTGGTGGCGTCGCCTTTGCGGCTGAGATTGAGGCATGCTGCCCAGGCGCCGGTGAGGGCGAGCTTGAGGATGCAGGGGGAGTCGGCGATGTGGTTGCCGAGGTAGGATGGGATGTCGATTGGGACGAGGCCGGCGCGGGCGAGGGAGAGGTTCTTTTCGACGGAGGGAGACATTTTGTTTGTGGTTTGGTGGGCTGAGGTTGTGGTCGCGAGAAGGCTTGAGGGTTTTTGGGTTGTGGATGACTCGGCGGGCATGGGAAGTTGTAAGAGGGGTCTGTGGCGATGTAGAAATCTTCGAGTGTTGAATGGATGTCAGTGTGCTTTGAAGATCGATCGTAGCGCTCGTGTTCTGGTGTTCTGGTATGCTTGTTCAGCAAGACAGTCTGGAAAATGATATTTAAGCTTTTGGGTGGATCTCGCCAAGCTGCTGGTGAATGAAAATGTGCTTTTGACTGCCTCAAAGAAGATGTTCTTCACAATTGCCTTTGTGAAGATGCAGACTGCGAGGGCTCCTTTGTGGCCGTAGTGAAACAATGCGATTGGGAATTTGGCACAGGCTGGCTTTACGCGTGTGGGTGCTGCTCAGGGGCACGCACATGCAGACTTGTTTGGCGTTGCCGAAGTCGCCCTGGACATCACGTCGCTGCAACTATGGCCTCGCTATGACTATTGACTACCTGTATTCCTTTTGAAACTGTGTATAATGCTGTGATCTCGTCGTTGCCAAGCCTGAGCCTCTCAACAGCACTCCAAACGTCACAACTCCTGAATCAACCTTTCAATCAACGTCATCCCTATTCTACGTAGCTACCAGAACGGATCGATGTACTTGGCAGTACGCTAATGGATACTCCCGTGCAAGCCCGTGCGCAGCCCGTGCGAAACATTTAAAAAGCTCACTTTTCGGCGCTTCCTCTTGAACTTTTCTTTCCCATGGCGGCAGTGCTGGTTACCCACTACTGCGCGTCGTGGCCCAGTAAGTTGCTCCTCCATTCATCAAGCTCAATAACATATACTGACAAGCCTCAGGGGAAGCTCATGAATCTCCCCACGCTTCGGTGGCGGACTGCATTGCACATCGCGGTACCGCCCGCCGTCGGTTGGTTTGGCACCCAACATGCTCAATTTTTGATGGCACACACTACTTTTTCATCATCTCGTTGGCATTTGCCGGCGGCTGGAGAAGAAGCTCGAGCGTCTTTCGTCGTTTTGTTGTGTTGAATGGCAGCTGTTGTTGTTGTCGTCTTGCCGTTTGCTGCGCATGGGTGAGCATCACTCGAAGATGGAGAGTCGATATTGGCACTTCATTCACGATACAGATAGCAGAAAGCACGAGATCAGAGGCGCGTTAACGTGAGGGGAAGTATCAGAGGTGATGTAGGAACTGGTCCTTGCAAGCATCACTGACAAGAGGACGGCGCTGCTGATGGCGACCTTGGCCAACGGAGGCAGCGCGCGACGACGAAAGCCTTGAATGGTATCCGGCAACCAGTTCATTGATCGAGAAGATCACCATATTGCGAACATCCTACCAGTACGACAGTCTAGGCCGCGCCGCCACGCCACAGCATGAGATCATGTCGCGCCAGCAAGCTATCTCGGCACACGCAGGCGCACCGCCTTGACTGCAGACGGGCGAAAAGATGGACAAGAAGACGAACATTGCATCGTAAGTCAACTCAACGGCAAGAAGTTGACAGCAGTACAGTCTTGTCAGTACAGTTGCCACCGCGCGACGGAAGAAATAGTCGAAAACAAGGCGTGCGCCATCAGCAGTCGGACTGGATGATCAAACTGGTATTTTCGCTGTCGCTAACACCTCTCTACTAATTCAGGAACACCATCAGGCCAATCACCATCATCACCAACGCCATACTCGACGAACGAAGGCTTGCAGCGCCATTCTCCTCCCCGTCCGAAGTTGCCGTAGAACCGCCATTGCTTCCGCCGCCAGTACCACTCGGCATATCCGTGCCATTCGCAATCTCCATCACATTCGAATCCGTGGTGTTAAAAAAAGTCTGAGCCATAGAGATCTCGTTGTTCTGCAAATCATACACCACGTACGCTGATCTCAAGAACGTGTCGCCGAGGATAAGGTATTGCCGATCAGATGTGCTGAGGGGGGACCTGGCAGCGGGCAAGACACCCACGAAGCAAACATCGACACCAAGCCCTGTTGAAAGAGGAATCACCATCTCGCGCATCGCTACTTGAATGGTCAAGTCGTTCGAGAAGCGGAAGTCGATCGTGTCGTCGGTGGCAGCGAGAGAGCAGTCGGCAATCGCTACACCATACTCCTCGAGGTACCGCGCTCCAAGTCGGTTCCAGATCGCCTGAGTGGTGTCGTCAGGCAGATACGACAAGCTGGCTCCAGTGTCAAGATGAATTTCCCTACTCGTGGCACTGAACTCCTCCGGATCGCCACTGAGTCCAACCGCAGTCAGCTCGATTGTGAATTCTCGGTATACACCTTTTGTCGCAATGACCGGCAGAGACACCAGGTCGCCGGAATACTTCGCCGTGTCCACGCCACCAAACAAGAGCTCGCCCTCGTCAGCCATTAAGTCATTCAACCAGAAGCTGTAAGCAAGACTGTTGATATATCCCTGATCCCTGAGACTGACCGGCAGGTTCGCATACGCCTTACCGCCATATGCAACCTGGACTTCGTTCGCAGCGTACCCAATACCCAGGATGCCATCCGGTGTCGAAGAATCATAACCAACACCGAATTGCTGCGCTGGAATCACAACTTCCCCATCCAGGATGCGGACTTCGTCTCGCACATAATCTCCTGCCGACTCGGACCCGTCGACGTACTGGATTGTGAACAGGCTGTTGACGTATTCATACGTCGAAGAATCATTCGCGCTGTACGTGCCAGTAATGCAAGGATCTGATCTCGATTCACAGTATTCGCTTCCAGCATAGTTGAGCCAGAGATCACTGCTCCCGGTGTCGACGTGGACTTGGAACTGCTGTGGCGGTGTCCCCACGGTCATCTCCATGTAGTACAAGAACAGCTCGTTCGACAACGGAACATTGACGACTTCATCCTCAGCCTGTCGTTTTTGCAGGAATCTTCTTCGGTCTCGCTCGGCTGGATTCTTGATATGATGCTTGTGGACTTTCTGGTGTACGACTTTTGGCGAAACATCCGCTGTCGACTTCTGCTTCAAGTTGATCGCGTCCACACTGCCAAGCAGTATTATCGCCACCGCGGCAGATATGGGTTGTCTTTTCATCTCCTGGTGTTTCTGGCTTCGGGTCTAAGGTAGGTTGCAGATCCTGGGGTCTCTGCCTACTTGTACTTGCAGGGCTTGTGGCACGACACGCAATTAGTACATGGCCGCAGAAGCTTTTTGATCCTTCGTGAGCGTCATGCCAATGTGCCAAGAGATGGCGCCCAGAGATGGGGCGTTTCGGTCAGCGGCATGAAAGATGTCATGTCGGAGGACTTGTGCTTTGTTGCCATACATCTTCATCATTGTCAAGATCTTTCCTCACCGTCTGATACGCCCAAGTCGTGCTTGCTGCTGGCATTGTTGGACAAAGAGCAAACATCTTCCGACGAGGCCAAGAAATGTGGCGTTCCTTTGTGTCTCGCAGTCAGCTGGGCACAACGAGGCCACCACGCCGCTCAGAATAGCCTGTCAGAGTACTACACTGCCACAACACCTTCACTCACACGTTTGCAAGCTTGTGAGACCGAAAACCAGGCGGCAAATCGGCTCTAATGTACTCCTCCGCGGGCTGAGCAGAAGTCATGATGTCGTCGCCAAGCAAGTGGATACCGTCGCAATCTACTTCTCCATTTTCACCGTTCTGGGCAATCCTTCGAGCCAATGATTGCGGTCGCGAATTTCTGGATTCCTGGATGTGGTATCGCGCGAACAGTGACCAGGAATAGAGTTGTGGGCCTGATGGTCTGCAGCGACGACAGGTGCATAGAGACGATCAGCCTTGCGGGTATCTAACATTGAGCGACGGGCGGTAGATTGGACATGGGGAAATACAATGGACGGTGATGATCGTTGCAAAAGAGCTGAGCACTTCGATGAGAGTATGCGGGATTACATCAAGGCATAAAGTAACATCATATTTTGGAACTGCATACATCGACTTGTTCTTTTTTGACGTTTATTAGAGCAGTTCTTCCATCTCTCCCGATGCCCGGCACAATACCATCTCAGAGCAGGACAGTAGCAAGTGCCTCTTCGTTCGCTCGACCATATTCGAACGCCAACCCTGCAGTTTTTGGCTGTAGTATCCAACCCCAACAGAACAAAGAGGAAAATGAAAAGGAAAATGAAAATGCAATGCCCTCTGCTACCAGCCACGATCCAAGTCTCCGAACTGACGCCCTTGCTCCACTCAATTAGGTTCCGAGTCCAGTATCCAGCCGAATCAGTAGTAGTGGTGCTGTAGAGGGTAGATGTGAGAGGTCCGCTTCAATCGGTTTCTCCCTCACGGTGAAGAAGGCTCGACAGCTGATGACCGCCGGCCTGTTCTTTCTGTATGTTGGTATGCGTAGAGGTCCACGAACTCGCGGAGTTGTAATGCAATCAAAGTCCGACCAGCTCCACAACCACCTCACTCAAGGAAGGAGATCCGCATCGTCTTGCTCCCACTCCGGCTCCAACACTCCATTAATGCGGAAACGGACCATATGATCGAATGGTATCTCGAATTTGCGCTTGAATTCAGCCCCATTGACGCGTGTGGTCTTCTTACCATCACGCTTCTTCTCAAAGAGTGCTGCCAGCCGATTTCCAAAGTCCTCGACACAATCGGTCATTTCTTCCAAACAGTCTTCGGTCCTGCAGGCATCGAGCTCGCCCTGGATGGCGTACTTGTTGTTCTCGAGAATGAGGTCAACCTCTGCCAGATGTGGCTCGTTGTCGGGGCAGCAGCCGTTAACGAGCAACCCGATGTTGATGCGGCAGTTGGTCAAGTTCTGGATGATGTTCTTGGGCATTTTAGGCAGAAAGCTGGCATCGGACTCCATGTGGAAGTCGAAAGTGTTCTTGCTGTAGTAGTGCGGCAGCAGCTCTTCGCGAATCTTATGGCACGTGCTCATGAGACCATGCTCCACGTCGTCTGTCCTGCAAGTTGGCAACATCTTCTTGTGCTCTCCTGGTGTACCGGTGGCGAGGTTGTAGATCTCGAGTCGCAGCTCCACGGGGAGTCGCATAAGTGGCTGCTGTGCATTCAGCTCGCGGCGGGAGAGGGCGATGGCGGTAGCTTCGTAGCGCGCAGCCGGGTCAAATGGGCTCATGATGTGCTTCACCAAGTGGTCCATTGTGATGTTGGTCGGGCGGGAGAAGTGTGATAGAAACGGAAGAGGTGTGACCGGCTGTTGTACAATGAGTCGAGAGGGCCGTAGCGGGCGAGGTTACCAGATCAGGCTCTGGTGAATTTCTCGTTCGACTCGAGGGATAGGGGTTCCTTTCCAAGTCGACAGTGTCTTGTGTTGTAGGTGTACAAAGAACACGCGACAAAGCTAAGGCGTTGAAGGACGCGGCGGCGAGCTTCGGCCTTGCTTAGCAGATGTTATTGCGTAGTAGCCTTCAGCGGAGACTATTCTGACAGCGGCGCGAGGATGGGTGGATTGCAGTCGGAGGCTTGTCTATGCCTGGTATGGAGGACTGGTGTGATCGCTGGCAAGATTGAAGAAGGAAGATGTTTGAGGAAGAGATGGAGGGAACATGATCAGGTTTAAATAGTTGCCTGGCGTGATGCTCCCGGACCACGTGGTCAACAATCAAGCCGGCTGTTGCCAAGGGGGGAGAGCTTCACCCACAGGACCCTGAGCTCCACTTTTCTCAATCTTGACCCCGTATTCCGCATCCATTCCACGAACATCGTCGAACAGGCACCGCCAGACTTTTAGACGCGCAAACCTTTCTTCATCTAGCCATCGTTGTCGACTCGTCCGATCAACATGGCGTCAGCTGCAACCCGACTCTGCGCAACCAAGGTTATTCTGGAAGCCATCCTTCTCAAGCTGCCAGCACGCGACGTATTCGTCTTACAACGCGTCAATAAGACCTAGCGCAACACCATCAAAGGCTCACACGACCTTCAGCGGAAGCTGTTCCTGAAACCACTTCAGATCCAGTCATGCCCATCTCTGTCCATCCCCTGGGATATTACCACGATGCCAATGACCACCGAATGCTCTACTCGTCACCACTTCGACTCAATCCGTGGCTCGACATGACCGGATGCGCAACCATGATAGCTCCATTGTCGGAACTAGTCAAAGACACTGCAGTCAGCGCGGTTCGAGTTACTAGCCGTCCAGCCGAGTATGAGATTAAGGTTGGAATACATCTTCGCAAGTGGAGCGAGAACGGCACGCCCGCCTTCTTCGAGTCTGAGGAATCTTGGCGTCGTACTCTCGTCTCGGAGACGCCAATCACCAAGCTCGAGATCCAGACCGGAATGACGATTAGTAATGAGGAGGGTTTGAATTTGGGTGACCTGGACCTTGCTTGGGAGGCGTTAGGGATGTAATACATCAAGTCCAGGCTGGCTCCAGAGGAAGCTGTAGTGACGCTCTCGGTCGTCGCTCCACCAACTTGGGTTCTGTGCGACTCTAGCGATGACTACGAGTCATTAACAACCTGCTATGTGGACACCTAGGACGACGATGGAAATTGTCAGTGTGGTAGAGCATTACGAGCAGAGGCTTAATACACCGCCCACTACTGCTAGCAGGAGAGGAAGGGCACAGGAGAGGAAGGGCGCATGCTCATCACGAAGGCCGGTGGTGGACTTCCGCTACAGAGCATTGTCTAAGAACACCCGTGTGAATCCAGACCATGATCATTGTGTTCCATGTGATTGCGCCACTGCCCGAGGCCGCGTGTCATTACGGCTCCCAGCCGCCTCAATTGCCAGTGCAAAAGGCAACACTGCGCACGGCCGAGCTGTTCCAGAAGCAGCGCTCCAACCTGTACGTGCGCACCATTGATGGCAAGCTGCAAGTGATAGTCAGGAAGGACGAGCACGTAAGCAGACAGAAGGCGCAGGAGACTCTCACGCTGGGTATTGCAGCTCCTGGTATCCAACCGTACCGGGCTTCCATAGTTGCAGACATGCGAACATGTTGTACCAAAGCCGCCGAGCTACTTGGCCGTGTACGAGGAAGTGCTTGTATAATTGACATTGAAAATGTGTTTCTTTATCTCTGTGAACGCCGCCGAGCTCGCTATGACTTATCCGGTGCTACTAAGCACACTTTTTGCAACCAGAGGTGCTTTGTGTATCTCGTGGGTCCTCGTTCCTGGACATTGCGTCCCATGCTGTCCCTGTTACTGACGATAAAACGCAGTTCAGGACTTCCGTATGATGTTGGTAGCCGTCGTGATTATCCCGCGTGTCCTCTCCATCGGTGCAGGTCCCCTGAGTTGACTGCTACGGGTCTAACCTGCGTTGAACTGTGATTTTGCCCAGCGCTGTGCGGATGTGGTTGGCAGCGATATCTTGCAACCGTGTGAGCAAAGTCCTGCGGCGCTTTGAGAGCCAGACACATATCACGGTCTTGATTTTGGTACAGAGGCGTCGCCTGGCTTGGACTTAACCCGCGAACTCGATGGCGTGATGCGCAAAGTGTGCTGCGTTGTTGTTCTCGGGAATGAGACTGATTTTCTCGTGCGTCTGCGCCCTTGTAACAGGAGATGGGAGCCGCAGACAATGACAGCAAGGGACAAGAACAACTACACTTGGTCTGGATGGGTGAGATATGTAACATTCGAGTGACTATGGACTGCTATGGATTGGTATGTACGACTTGTGAGCACCTGACTCAATGACCTCCTAGAGCCAGATTATTTTGAAGTCGCTGTATTTCGCTCTCGGCATTGTTGTTATCTACCCGTGAGGGCTGAGATAACGGTGCGACTCGTACTGTTCAGATAGGGCCAGTTGCCAATGACAAGCTGCTGTACAGACGAGTGGTGCAATGCCTCAACATTCTTGTGCTGAAGCAGGTTGAAGAAAAGAAGAAGAAGAGTTTGCCGCGGGGCGCGAAGAATTGTATGACTGCGGCGAGCTTAGACCACCCGTGACGCGGTCTGCGTTCCGTGACGGCAGCTTCTGCATCGCTAGCGCGCACAAGAAGACGCAATTGTCTGCCTATTGGATCCGATCCCTGTCACGCTAGCTCATGTTTGTCTCGTCACATGCACTGCAGGTGAAGTTCATCCGCATAACATAGTTGAAATGCGAGGCCTTCTTTGCTGTCTTCCTTGACAATATCATCCTTACAACCATTCCACATCAGAGCCTAACAGCAAGCGCAGACCGTACACCGACCATTTCGCCATCGCCATACTTGGATAACGAGTCTCGACGACCGTAATCAGACCCGCAAAACAGGTTGCGCCAGTATGGACACAAGATCTCAGGCAGAGCGCGATGCCGCCCGCGATGCTGTACGCGATCGAGTCATCAACACCGCCGAGCTGCTGGACATGATTTTGTCCTACATCACCGATCCCATCGAGATGATTTCGCTTCGCGTCGTCAACAAAGCCTTTTGTGGCGCCATCGACGCTTCGAACTCGCTCGCCGAGTCCTTTCTGTTCATACAGAAGAAGAGCATGGTCTTACCTGGACCTACAATGGATGCCATGTACCAGAAAACCGAGGAAGTGGAAGAATGGGTAGCTAAAGGTCTCTACAACACCCAGTTTCTAGGCATTGGCACATACTGCGGTGGATATGACAACGCACCATACAGGTCAGTGAGTTGAATTATTGCTATACCAACCAGTCACTGCCGCCAGCGTTTGTCATAATGCAGTCTGCAAGTGGAACCGCCCTCAGGCATAGTCACTGACATTCTGCAGATATGAAACCGAGTACGGCATCAAACACCTACCTCGGATGGTACTAGACTATGACGATAAGGCACAAGAAGGCACCCTCTACGTCCAGCCTGACGATCCCACCGGTCTCCCTAGCTCCACCACCATCGGTCTACGCGCTCGCATGTTCTTCACCAGCCACCCAATACCTGTTCTAAGAGTCGAGTTCCTAAACCGCAACTGTTACGGATGGACATATCACGACGACGCCGATTACTGGGAACGAGTGGAGATCAAGCTGAAGAATCCGCGACTTGGCGAGGTGCTGGATATTTGTTGGCGCCTGCGAAAAATCGCATCGATCCGAGAGAAGAGGATGATTCGCCTGATAGCAGAGAAGAAGTTGAGGAAATCACGGAGGCAGGAGAAGAAGGCGTGGGGTGGTGATGATGAAGATGAGGTTGAGGAAGTCGAGAAATGTACTTGCGCGCCAGGAAAATATTGCTTCCAGCATTGGGATTGGAAGGATGAGGTGGAAGAAGAGCTCTTGAAGATCTGCATTAATCGGCCGGAGGTGGATGGAAAGGAGATATAGTGAGAGCCACGATGCGTGAGGCACGAGCCGCAAGAATGAGTGGCTTTGAGATACGATGGCGTCGAAGCATGCTGATGGACTACGGGCTCGCTGCTCCACACTCAGCGTCGGGAGCTGGCATGGTAGTTAGTAATTCTGCAGTGCATCGAAGCAAAGCAAAGGGTCTAGTTCGATACAGAAGAAAACAGTACAGCTACATGGGCGCGGGAATCGAGAAGGCCTAAGCTTTGGATGGATCGCTCCAGATCAAATCTTGGTTTTGAAGGACCACATACAATGACCCAAGACTACAATCGTATGCCGCTCGCTCAGCCCTAGGGTTGATTCAGAATCCCTCTTCCAGTCGTGAGTCGGTATGCTTCGACAGAAAAGACTAGTCCAATGTTGCCTTGACTAGACCCGGTGGACGTAATAACTCTCATCTGTGGTCTCCACCTGATCAATGCATAGTCCCGCCAATCGCTCGTCAAACACCTTCGCCCACTTCTCCAACCCATGTTCTCGCGCAAATACCTTGCAGTCCTCGCTCATATCCTTACTCGGGTCCTCCACATCGCGGTCCCATGGGCCATAGTACTGCAGAGTCATGAGCTCGCGCTGACGCTCCTTTCGTTGCTTCTGCGCGAGGCACGCCTTGGCGATGAGGCCGAAGACGACGTCGATGGCTTCGCCTACGCGTGGATTACGAAGCGTGACCTCGATCCCGGCCAACCAGTTTCGACCCCTCTCGTAAGACCTATAAATACCGGGAACCCGAATTTCGACCTTCATCTTTGGGATAGGGTGGCTGGTGAAGTACATCTGACCGAGAGAGCCGAGATCAGCGGAGCTGAGATGAGGCCACACCGGAAAAACTAGGTTTCCTGTCTGGATTCTGTCGTCGTAGTGGAGAAAGATATGTGGTAGTTCCTTGCACTGATTGTAAAAGTACGTGAAGAACTTGGTCGGCATGTTTTCAGAGCTGTCAGAGTAGAATGCCAGCTGGAGGAGAAATGCGTTGTAAAGCCCCGTAGGCGTTCCCTCAGGCCATCTCTTGAAGAGGTCCTCACAACACTCCCCGTCGTCGTTCACCGTTATCGCCGACCAGAAGTCGCTCGTGATCGGCGTCGAGGCAACCTTGTTCGGATCTTGCTCGAGAAAGCAGTGGCGCTTGAGAAGGGGAGAGCCGTTGAATGTGTCGTGGCATGTCTTGTTGATGCGGCACGCAACAAGAGCGTCATCCGGGTCGAGATTGAGTAGGACCATCTCGAGAAGCTCGGCCGTGTTGAAGACTCGATCGCGTGCGAGGACGCGCGTTGCGCTTTTCGCCTGTGTATGCATGCTTGTGCAGGCGTGAGATGGTGTGTAGGTTTGAGTGATGTGTTGAGGGCTTTGAGAAGCTCTGATGTTCGAAGAAAGTTTTCAGGTCGAGCGATCAGGTTGGATCAAACTTTTGACCGAGACCGACTTGCATATGACAAACTGATGCTACGCAGCGAGCTGCAGTGGCATTTGAACAACGAACTGAACGTAGCCCTCAGGGTTCAAACGGGGCGGCCATGGCACGACTTTCTATAACACATGCGTTGTAACAGCTGCATAGGAAGAAATACTCAAGCACTGCGGCTTCTTACACTCGAACTTCGACAGCTCGTCTAGGCTGTCCTGTAGTCTTTTATATTATCCTAGTAGTTACCCTTCGACTACTTTGCCTACTGCCCTATTTCTATCCCATTAATGGCCAAAAGTTCCTTTGGACACCGGTTTTAAGGTTTCAAGGCTTGTAACGGCTACGGGAAGGCTATGAATAGAGACTAGTTTCTACTCGAGGCGCGTTGCTATGTAGCCAAAACACCCGGAAGCTACAAAAATCTTAGAATTAGTTGGGAAAATTACAACCACAAAGGAAATTCTCCCCTTATTCCCCCTTCTCCTCTTCGCTAGATCTTGTCCTCTAGCTCCTAGACTAGGGTAGATTACTACATAAATCCCTCCTTTAGGATCTATCGAATAAATTCATCATCCTTATTACGACCTCTTTACTTTATATTCCAATTCCATATATCTATCGAGGTATCTCTATTCCCCTCTCCCTTCTACTAATTAGGGGTATAAGAGAAGTAAAGTATATACTGTAGGTTTCATAATAAGTAGCTATATAGGTACGCCTTATCTTCTATCCCTAGGACTCTTCTCTAAGCCTAATATACTCGGAGTCACGGTAGATCTAGATAGCTAGACTTACTTCCGCCCTATTTACGCTCTTATAGAGGTAGTAGTTCTACTTTCCGAACCTAAGTAGTACGTTCGGGGTACTAGTAGGTCTTTAAGGTATTTTCTCCTAGAAAAGACATACTATCCACTAGTCCTATCTCTTCGCCTTTTTCTAATTATCGTTTCTCTACTCTTATATCTCCCTTCGTCTCGCATTTTCGACTATAGTTTCTTAGCTCGCGATTCGGTCCCGGCGTTTCTAGGTAGTAGTTCTTTAGCGCCTTTATATTCCCCTTATACTTCTCACTTAGATTAAGATCTTATATAGAGCCTCCTAGACAACTGATTAGACTAGGTATCCAAAGGTGTTAGTGTTATGGAGGCCACACTTGGCAGGTAGGCACGTGCCTAGCAAGGTAGGTACGTACCTAGTAGGTAGACTACCTTCTCCTCTATAGGGAGATAGACTTATTATCCATTACAATACAATGAATTGAACTATACTATAATAAAATAGTAGCTTTGCTGCTATAACTAGCTAAGGGCACCAACCGTCGTTATACGGACTATCTAGGCATTACTACTATCTAGAAGTAAACGCTACTAATCCGTAGATATATTCTAGTCCTCCGTTCTCGCGGACACCTCGACACTATTAGCTAAGGGTACTAACCTTCGTTATACGGACCATCTCGGCATCGCTACTAATTAATAGATATATTCTAGTCCTCCGGTCTCGCGGACCCCTCGAACCTACTAGCTAAGGGTATTAATCCGTAAGATAAGGCCTCCGTCTTACGGACCTACTACCTTACATAAATACTATACGAGCCGGTAAAAGCGAACCTTAGAGCTACGAGGCCTCGAATCCACTATCTTCCGCCGCCGACGGCGCTTAATCGCCTTTGTTCACACCCTCATTTGCTAAAGGAAAGAACCCCTAAAGCTTAAGTAGTCGCGAGTGCGACCCTTAGTACCTCCCTTACCGAACGGGTACCTCCCTCACCGAACGGCTAGCATCTCCCTTAAAAAGTCGGTTACCGCTATTTTTAAGAAAAGACGCTAGTAAAAGTATTTAACACGAGAACAACGAGGCATTAAGGCATTAACCGCAGCATGAACCGCAGGGAAAGCAAAGAAGAAGACAACCTTAGGTCTATAGCTACCACGGTAAAGATAATAGGAGAACTAACGATAAAGAACCTTGCGTCTATGGCAACCTTCCGTCGTTAAAAGATAATGGGAGAACCTTGCGTCTATAGGATTTCTTTTGTAATGAGAATAAGTAGAACATATAGGGCATCGAGAAGGAGTATAACTTGAGTCTATTAGTCTACGTGGTCGCGGACTTTTTTATGGACCCGGGGATTTTATTATGGAGGCCACACTTAGCAGGTAGGCACGTGCCTAGTACGTAGACTACCTTCTCCTCTATAGGGAGATAGACTTGTTATCCATTACAAGATAATGAATTGAACTATACTATAATAGTGAGTATCTTATACCCTTTAGGTATTACTATATTAGAGGGTTCAGACCCGATTCTATCTCTAGAGTAGTCTTATAAGCTCCTATAACTTCCTTAGGAACTATCCTCCCGTTCTCTCTAGAACTTCTTCGATTCTTTTTAGCATTCTCTCTTAGGCCCCGCCGCCCCGTATAGTATTACCGATCTAACGATAGCTTCATCTATAATTCTTACTTTTAATAACTCTTTAGGCTAGCAATTCCCTATCCACCATCGCATTTCCTCTTTCCTTTCCTTTCCTTAAAATCCCCATCTATCTACCTTCCATCCTAATCCCCAAGTCCTCAACTCATACTTCAATACAAACTCATATCTCTTATACCCTAAGATCATCCTAATTCCCACTCGCATTCATAATTTCGTCCTTACGAACCTCACTAAAATAAATCTCCCTATTCGAGCTCCTAGATAAACACCTTCTACAACTCTCCTCACGGTATATATTGAAACTTTCACTCCCGTACGCTCGATCCTCGATTCTCGATTCCCGAATTCTGTGTTTATCTATCTATCTTCGTAAACATGTCATACTAGCTCTTACCGAAGGATAGCGGGAGATACTTACTTATAGACATTTAATACGGTACTTAAACCGCGACTAGCCTCTATATCCTCCGCCTCTCCGAACGAAACTTCCACTAGACACTATAGAATAATAGCTAGAAAGTATATAGTATACCAGAGTCCTCTAGACTTAAAACATACAAAATACGCACAGAAAGAACATCTAGGAAAACAAAATTCGAACCAAACCGACACAGCTCGCAAAGAAAAACGGTACATGTAACCTCAACATCTCATCTTATCCCATTTATCTAACAACCACCAATTTATCGACTAGATTGAAGCTAGCCTACCTCCTCTTCTATAAACCAACAAACTGAACTAACCACCTGAGATCAAATTAACCCAAAAACCAACTCGTAGCCGTACCCCTAACGACCGTCGTCATACTCATACTCATACTCATACCCACAGGCGCACGGAGCGTAGGTCGAACGAAAGTACTATTCGACATCGACATCGACATCGAATTCGCAGCGAGGATCCCCGTAGCGAACGCCCCCGAAATATGAGGTTGTCGTTGAGTAGTCGGCGACTCGGAGCTGGTAGTCGGCGAATTCGAAGCGGAAATCCCCGTAGAAAACGAGCTCGAAATATGAGGTTGTCGTAGAGTAGTCGGCGGCTCGGAGCTGGTAGTCGAGGGCGCGTACGAAGAAGAAGAAGTGTCGTGTGCGGAAATCCCCGTGGTAGAGGAAGTAGACGCTATAGTCGGCGAGACTTGGCTCCTGGTTGAGGGCGCGTACGAGGAGGAGGAGGAAGAAGTGTCGTGCCCTGGAATGGGAGCGATGGGAGGGATGAGTGGGGGGATTTTTGGGAAGGGGGGTTTTGGGGGGGTTGGTGTGGTGGGAGGGGAGGGTGGTGAGGGTGGGTTTGGCTGAGGGTCGGGTTGAGGTTCGGGTTGAGGTTCGGCTGGTGGAAGAGGAGGAGCTGGAGGAGGAGGAGGTCCAGGTAAATCAGGATCCGAATGTGGCAGATCAGGATCATCCACGGGCTGATTCGGTTCCGGATCAGACTGCTGATTTCCATCCCTAATGCTGCGCAGTTGTTTCTACAAAGAAAAAGAAGAAGGAGAAGTCAGCATCACCACAAACTTCCAACTTCCACGCCATGATTTCAACTCACCTCAATCTCCCATAAAGACTCCTTCTCCCGCTCCATCTGCTCCTTCGCGCGGTCTTCAGCCTCCTCCTCGCCCTTCTTAAGCACATCTCGCATCCTCTCCTTCTCCAACTGCTCAGGCGATTGATCACGAAGATGCTCCTCCGCGGTGATCAACCTAGTCTGTGCCCCGGGATCTCTGACATCGGACTGCAAAACACCATGCAGATCTCCATAGAGAACTTTTTCCTTGCCTTTCGAGACTTTGACGATGTTGTACGCGACTTTTTCGGGGCCGCGGAAGAGGGGTTTCGAGATCAAGAGCTCGGGAAGATTGAATTTGAGGGGTGCTTTGCCTTTGGCGTCGTTGAGGCTTACGATGGCGACGCGCAGGTTGTCGACGGCTTGCTCGGCGACGAGTTCGTAGTTGGAGGCTAGATTGTCTTCTACTGCGACGGAGGGTTGGTTGAGCGCGTCGACGTTGTGGGTGGAGGGGCCTTCGCCTGCGTCGACGTCCTTGGAGACGTCTATGTCTTTGAAGTCGTCTGGGATAACGTTAGTCTACTTGTACACGTTTAGGTCATGACTGTTCTTACCTCGCGTGACCTTCTTCAACTGTTTCTTGTGCAACCAGAAGTGCGTCGGAGGGGCCGTGGTGGGAATGCCTTGTCCATCTACCTCGACCCATCGACGATAGTCTCCGCGTACCTCGCCAGGAGCTGCAGCATCCATGCAGTACCGACTGTAATGAGTGTTTGAATGGACATCATATTTCTCCACCACGAAGATCTCATCGGCGTCGGGAATCTCGCCGCGCTTCTCGAAGACACTCCCTGGGCGAGAAAACGTGGCGTCGAAATCCGGCACCTTGTCGCCTGGTATCTGGCGTGGAATGTATATGAACTCTCTGGGCGAGATGTTAGCAGGTCCCTGCCAGGTGGGAAATCCCGAGTTTCCTTCTCCATAGATTGAGGGATACTGTTCTCGCGGCTTCACATGCCCGCTCTGAACAACTTCATACACGGCTCTTGCCATCTTGCCTAGCCATGAGTTTCGCACATCCGAGGCACGAGACGTGGCGAGTCGCTCCCACATCTGTGCGAATCCGGAGGAGTCCACCCCCAGCCATTTTCCGGGGAGGAGGATGGTATCATCGATACTGCCAGGGATTTCTATCGAGAACGGTCAGCAACGCCCGTGTTTGAAGGTCCAGTCGAGGATCACCTACCATTCTGGATATCAAAGAACCTCGCCATCAGCATAATCGCATCTCCAGAGATGCCATTCCAATTCTGCCCACCGATCGGGAGCTTCTCCTCAATCATTCTCGGCCACAAAAGCCAAGGCACGTTTTGTGTAACGATCTCGGCCATTTTGGAATGACTGTTCAAATTTCCGAGATACCATTTCACCTCCATCAAACTCTTCTCATCATCTCCACTCATCGTGCCTTGGATGCCACCAATCGCCCAATCCATAGCCCAGTAGGCGGCTTTTTGGGACGCGGTGCCCAATTCTTCGACAAGACAGGTGTCGTCGCAGTTGTCGTCGAGCAATTTTGAGCGAGAGTCGGCCACGAGCTTCTCGGAGATCATGTTGCAGGTACTTGTGATTGAGCTTTTGCACATTTCTGGGTTTTCGTTGCACCAGTCCCAGGAATTTTGTGCTGTCATGACCATGGATATGCCGATGGTGGCGGAAGAGTAGACGACGGGGAAGACGACGCGACTTCGGCATATCAGGTCACAGGTGGAGGATGGGTAGCTTGGTCGTTGCATTGAGTCGGTTGCCTTTGAGGGGAAAGGGTATGTGGAAGAGTCATTTTTGTTATCGTCTTGGAAAGTGGTGACAGCGAGAGCCGACAGGCCCGTCGCGAAGTTGGAAGCAAAGTGCATATTCGAGATTTCACGATGTTCTCTGTTGGCTTGAGTGATGAGCGAAAGGGGAGGGGTGGTAACTCTTATAGCATACTCGATTTTCCTAGCGCGAAAATGTCCTCACGCAGGCCATTTGCTCCCGAAGTTTGTGCAGCAAAGCTTCAGACGGCGATAATCGTAAACATTCTGGTAACGAAGCCTATAGCAGGTAAGCATAATCTTATCCTTCGATCAAGCTGCAGAAATGACTTTCACTCACCTCAGATACAGGGTGATCTTGCTCCAAATTGTTGTCCAATCAGAATTTTTGTATT
This sequence comes from Pseudocercospora eumusae, assembly GCA_001578235.1. Taxonomy (NCBI): domain Eukaryota; kingdom Fungi; phylum Ascomycota; class Dothideomycetes; order Mycosphaerellales; family Mycosphaerellaceae; genus Pseudocercospora; species Pseudocercospora eumusae. Next base: position 72,165 of record LFZN01000083.1, read on the forward strand.
TTGGTAGCGCCAGATATCCTGTATTCAGACAAGCTGAACATTTCTCCTCATGCCCTCACATCTCGCCAAGCCCATCAATAGGCTCGTCCGAAAACTTATCAAAAACACTCTTCCCCTCCAGCAATTCCGTCTTACCCTTACAAGTAGTGTTGGCTGGCGGCATCTCCCCATCCTCGAAAAAAGGCGTAATCCACTTCGTAATACACCGATTCTCCGGATCAGCATTACTAGCACAATGACCCGCACCATCAACAGTCAAAAGCCCAGAACCCTTAAACGCCTCGTGGAATCTCTCCGCGTTATAGTTCGGAGTGACGGCGTCAGCGGTATTGCCGATGAACAAGACTTTGCCGGACGTGGTGAGATTTTCGAACCCTGTCATGGCGTCTTTGGTCTTGAGGTTGGCGGCAGTGCTGATGAGGACTGGGATCCAAGGATCGAGGAGGACGGAGTCTTGCTTCGGATCGCCGAGGATTTGGGTGCGGATCTCGTCTGCGCTGGGCATGCGATCCCAACCGCCGCGGTCTGCTGCGTGGATGAGGTAAAGGTTGACGTACTCCATGCAAGCGCCAAGTGCTTGCTTGCTGGGCTTGATTGACTGGGTAACAGCTAGGTCTGCCAGTGACTCGATGTGGCTGCTGAAGCTGGACAAGTCGTTTCTTGCGACGTAGTGAGGATTGTCAATGGATGGAGTTCTCCCGGCGAGAATGTCGGCAGCGACCTTGGCAGTTTGGCGCCAGACGCCAGGGTCAGACTTTTGGATTGTGCCTTCGAGCGCATCTCTCCAGCTGCTCTCGGTGATGGCAACGAATTTCGTGAACTTTTCATTATGGCGAATCTTGGCAACAACGGGACTTTCGCGTAGCTTCGGGAGGACCGAGTGAAACTTGTCCTTAATCACCTCGACATCAGAATCATAGAGTGCACACTTGTCAAGTCCGGCTGAATAGCATGCTTTGAAGAACATGTCGAGCACCTGTTGCGATCCGGAAGTAGTCTCCGCGCGGACATGTGCGTTGCCGTACCAGCTGAAAGGCGCGACACCGTCCAGCGCCATCCGCTCGAAGTTGTCTGGGAAGAGCTTGGCATAGGTCGCTCCGAGAATGGTTCCATAGGAGTGTCCAAGGAAGTCAAGCTTTTCGATATTCATCTTCCGACGTACATAGTCCATGTCCTTGGCAGTATGCACGGTGCCGACATAGGGTGTCAGCGTTCCATTGGTAGCCTCACAGTTCATGCCGTACGCTCGGCCGGCGGCCCAGGTCTGCAGTAGAGAAGAATCACCGAGATCAGCCTCCAGTAGGTCGGATGGCAACATGGTTTCCCACATTCGTGCTTCCACATTTCTGTCTTTCATGTTTGGCTTCTTGTTGGACATTGGGCCTGGATCGTCCTGAGCGCAGGTGATGTGGGGAGTGGTGTAGCCTACGCCACGCGGAGAGATGGCAATCATTGTAGTGTGGTTGCCGACATATTCCTGCGTGGAAGGAAAAGTGTAAGCGAGTGACTTTGTTGGATCAACGCCCGGTCCTCCTGGGTTCCAGAAGACCGTTCGACGAGGGTCGGCATATTTTGGCGAGACACGGACGATGGGGATTTGCATGGTTTGGCCAGTGGAAGGGTCGTCATGGTCGAGTGGCACATTGAGCCTGGCGCATGTAACCTCGTTTCCCTTCTTGGCGGCAGAAGACTGCGAGAAGCATTTTTCCCAGTGGAGATGATCTTTGGCCTTCAACGCTTTGAATGGAGAGTCGTCCATCACGTTCAGCTTCGCAGAGGGAGAAGGCTTCGGAGGTGCCGCAGCCAGGACGAATGTCGCATCAGAAAGGGCGAGCGCTGCGATGAGAGCCTGCATTGCCGTCGTGATGTTCTAGCCAACTGCAATACTGTCAAGAGGGTGATGCGTGGCTGAATTCGATACCTGTGTGCGCACATTATGGAGATGCCAACGAAGCATTGGCGGCAGTTCCGTCTTATTGCGAAGCGCTCAATGGCCATCTTGGTATATAAGCTTATGCGTGCCAGCCTGATGGACAATATCAGCGAGTCAGCGTGCGAGGTAAGAGAGTACTCAGCCGCGCCAGCGTCCATCCACCATGCACCGCTTGTCTCGAGAAGTTCCACCTCGAATACTTTACCATTCCTCCTGAAGGCGAATCTCATCGTTGCAGTGTTGAAGATATTTGGGCGAACATGGCTTCAATTTGCTTGACCCGAGAATTTCGATGCTGTCCCCGTTCATCCTGTCGGTATTTTCGACGACATTTGGTCACTTTCCCGCTTACTGAGATAGTTCTACCTACCAAAGCCGTACTCCCAGACATCACATGCATATATGATATAGTCATTGACGCGAGAAATGGCCGGGTCTACTCCCGCCAGCAGGCGTCGGCCCGGTATGGCGAAATAGGCGTTGACGGCATTGATGACTTTCAAAGGATGATGTTGTCATTGTTATTGTTGTGAAGAGACAATAGCAGAAGGTGGCTGGGACAATATAGAATATAGGAGGTCAAAGCTCAGCTCAGCGTGGAGGGCGTCGCGGGGTGAGCTTCATTATTGATTTATTTCGGCCGCAAATGACTAGAATAACTTACCAACAACGCGTCTACTCTCTCCTCTTCCCTTCTCTCCTCTTCTCGACACACCGCACACCTTCGACACTCTTGGACATTCTCTTGCACGGCATTGGCAGACACACACTCTCCCGCATACATCAAATCCGCATTCAATTCAGCATCAAATCACTTCAAAATGGTCGCGACGCGCAGGTCGCTAGGCGCCGCCGACAACAACAACAGCACATCCTCCGCCGCTTTCGTGCTGCCAGCCAGCACAGGCGACAAGAAGAAAGACCGACTTCTGCGCGAACTCTACATCGACGCGGCCGAAGGTCTGGGAGGCGAGAAGAAAGACGAATCCAAGCAGAGCCTCGACCAAGGCAAAGGCGTATACACATGGCGCGGCGCAGTCTACGCCATCACCGACGACACACCGCAAGAATGGATCGACGCCGAGGCTGCACTTCGCAAGAAGAAGGAGAAGGAAGTCGTGCCACGGAAGCGACGCATTGACGATGACGGAGAGGAGATGCCAGCAAAGAAAGTACGACGCAGCATGCCAGAAATGACTTCACGCACGCACCGAGAGGAAGAAGGCAGCCGGCCGAGAAAGAAGTTGTCATCTTTGGGGAGACGACGAGAAAGTCGGAGGGGAGCCAGCGAGGAGCCGAGACCCAAAACAGATATCGAGATTCAGAAGGAAATGGCCAAGGAAAGAGGATTGGAAGTCGACATGTTGCCGGAGATCAAGGTCAAATCGAAGAAGAAGCCGAAGAAGGCTACATCGAAAGTCGTCAAGAGCAAGAAGAACCCCGAACCCAAACACATGTCCATCCTCGAGCGATTGTCAGGCAGGATTGAGGCGAGACAGCTTGCATTTGACGTCGCCAAGATGGCTCGCCTAAACACACGAATCGCAGACGTCAGCGAGCAGATCGAGACCGCGAAGAACGACGACGGAAAGCTCGACAAATTGAAGGAAATCTTGCGAGCGCCATTGTCTACAACCGAAGAAGCCCATGCGCCCGTCCAACAGCAGCCAACCCCAGAACCCGAGCAGACCATCGAGCCCGCCGACCCTCCCCGCGCACTCTCCTCTTCCACCAGCACGACTCCCTCCCTCACCACCGACCTCACCCTCTCCCCCATCGTCCCGCGCTCCTCCCCCGAACTCCCAGACATGCACCACACGAATCGCGGCGGCCAGAAACTGCGCTGGTCCCTCAGCAAACCCGACATCCTGAAAGACCCGGATCGCGCCGAGAATGCCATCCAGAAGAATCGATTGGACGGAGAGAGCAAGAGTGCTCGCAGGCGGAGAGTCAAGAGGGAAATCGAATTTGTGAAGACTTTGCCCATTGCTCGTGAGGATGAGGATTCGCTGAAGCATTGCGCTGTTTCTCCGTTGTCGGGAGGAACGATTGGATGAGATAGATGTAGTATTGTGTATGAAGGTGTTTGATATTTCGTTTCTGACGAAGTTTTTTTTTTTCTTTTTTTTTCCCTTGTGGGTTCGGGAAAACACGTGGTTATATAAGACTCAGACTACGAGGCCCGAAGTGCGAAGTGCGCGATCCATGTTCATTCCTTGTATGAAAGTCGTGAATATGCTTTCTTTTCTATACTTTTCCATTGCGGAACAGAGCTTACTTACTACTGACTATATAGTAGAATACAAGCCTGCAACTTGCTTTAAGCGATCCATTCGTTATTCTACAAGCAGAATTAGGGAATTCGGCTGTAGACTCGCCTTCTTTTTACTTTTTGCATGCGAGATTATATAACTTAGCTATGTTATAGAAAGACTCATCTGCTACGTACATGTACTATCTCGAAAATTTCAAGATATATTAGGACTATCTATAGGACTCGGAGGATATGATACTTGGTATGTAGTAGGAAGAGACTATAGAATAGTTTTGGTGGTGGAGGTGGAATGCTCGGACTTATATAGACTTTGGATGAGAAGCTAATACGAGTAACTATTCTAAGGGACGGGTGTAGTAGAACTTACTATCGCGAAAAATTGTATGAACCTCGATAAGAAAGAGCCAATCCTAGAAACATCAAGGAAATTGAAAATTCGATAACAGAGCGGTTTGTTTATAGAGGGATATATGCCTCTATGGGATCAGAAAGTAGAAAATTTAAGAACTTATCATCTACCCACCTACCTACTCGAGCAAAAGTCGGGCACAATAGGAAAGTTCCATCAAGTCGGGTAGAGCAGAAGAAGCATGCCAGACCGAAATAGTCGACAGCTGGGTAGATATGATGCGACAGTAAGAAGAGAAAGGCCTCGAAAATCAGTCCTCAGGTTTTCGAAAACTGTACACTACACTACACATTCATAGCCATATCCGTCCACGTGGTAGTAATCATATACCCATATCCATATTCCGAGCAACCATCCCATTCCCCACAGCAAAAGAAAAAAAAAATTTCCGATAAGACAGACACATGACGACTCCCCTCCTTAAACACCATCGCTGAAGCAAAAAAACCCCCCGATTTCAATTCATAATGGTACAGTACAAGGCAGACGTAAACGAAAAAAACTTCCTCGTACATCATCCTTCCTTCATTCCATGCTATTGACTCCCACCACTCCATCTCCCGCCTCGCTCATCAACGTCATAATGATCCAAAGGACTGCCCGTCCGACTCTCAGGCGTCTGAGGATCGTCAAAAGGATCGGAATTCCGCTTCCCACTCCCACTATCCTTCATGGTAGCTCTGCTTTTACTTGTGTTGAGCATTGGGACGGTGATGGGTCCGCCGATACTCATCCTCGCGGCGCGCGCGGAGTGCACGGAGGCTGTTTCGGAGTAGACGTCTGAGTTGATGCTTCGGGCGTAGGCGGGGGAGGGTGGGGCGAGGTGTTGGGATGGGTTGTTGGTGGCGAGATGGGAGAGTTCGACGCCGACGGCGACGGCGCTGGGGCGACGGGAGGGCGGGAGGGAGATGTTGGTGTCGACGATGGTGAGAGGGGGGATTTCTGGGGCGCCGAGGATGTAGGGCGGTGGTGGTGGATGGGGGTGGGCTTCGGTGTAGGATTCGCGCTGCGAGCTGAGGCCCGTCATGTATGCGTTGTTGGATTCTGAAGTGACGACGGGGTCTTTGTGTTGTGAGGAAGCACTACTCCGTACACTGCCCCATTTCTCTTTCCAGCCGGCAGCTGCGCCGAAAATTGATCTCTTGGTGCCTCTGCTCGCGTCGCTGGAGGTGCGTTCTCGGTTCGTCTTTCTTCGTCTTCGAAGACACATGATTGCGAGGACGATGAGGGACAGGGAGGTGATGATTGGGACGACAATTGCGGCGGCTAGTTGGCCATGCGATATCCCGTCATCGTGGTCGTTGGCGTGCGAGATGGGCGAAGAGTTGTTGTTTTGGGCATGCGCAGTGATTGTCGCGGTATTTGTCTGAGTTCCGGACGAGGTCGCTGTCGCAAAGGTAGAAGGCGGTAAGCTCGAGCCGGACGTGGTTACGCTGTATGTATTGACCGGAATCTGGGTTTGGAGAGATAGCGTTTCGGTATGGGATTGTGATAGCGGGATACTGGCAGCGGATGTGGGTCGATTGCCATCATCGTCAGTGTGCGCCGTCGAGGTCACTGTCGCTACACTCTCTGTAGCCGTCGCTGCCGTGGCTCCATTGAATACGCTGGACAGGAAGGCGGAATAACTCGCTGGATCTCCTCGAGATGGAAAGCCTCCCTGCGCATTTCTCTGGAACTTGGAGCCCATGCTGGTTCGCTATGGATCCCTTTCCTCCCCCCCTCTCTATACCGCCAGTTCGCAGACCAATACTCGGAATATGCAGGTCGACTGCGAAATGGGTTCGGTGAAGGAGACGATCTGGTCGCAGTAAGACTTTCCTGGTCATCCGCTCCAGGCCGGCTGGCCGAGTGGGGAGTCCGGTGTGAGGGTGAGGAGAGTCAGGCTGTCAGCACGACGACGACGACGCGGACGGATGTGGGAGAGCAGCTTTCGGCTCTTCTCGTGACCAGCAACCTTGCCCTGCATATCCCCACGCTGCGCCAAATCCTTGGTTTGCTCCCCTGCAGGTACCCAGACAGATAACGCTTTTATGCTTCAAGATTCGTGACGATGGAGATGCAGATCAAATACATACAATCGATCAACTAGAACTATGCCTTCTGAACACGACAGCTTTCTACACGTATCTTATGGGAGCAAGGTAGGTGAAGGAATGCACGAGACAGCATAGCGTGACACGAGAATGTAGCGTAGGTAAAAATAGTACTAGAGTTCCGCATGGCTTGTTGCACAGGTTTGCGGCAGTTCTATTCGTAACTTTCTTGGCAGTAGACACAGATTAATTGTGTTGAGACCTACGAGAAGGGCAGATATCGAATCTACATGATGCAGAGAAGCATTGACGCAGGAACCCGGCGTGGTTGTTTCACAAATTCACACGAGCCGTCGGGTTTGAGTTGATGACGTTAAGAATTCTATGGATTGTCTGTCAAGGCCATTGACGATGTGTGCATGTCCAGGAGTAATCGACGTCGAATATGGCTGTTCGAATGACATTGTTTGCAGCAATTGAGTAGCCGACTCGAGGTCCAACGGCGTGGTCGAGATTTGACCTGCAGAAGACTGCTGCGTAGTCGTGAGAAATGGAGCCAGGCTGCAGCGCTGCCAGTGACTACGACATTATCTGCACAGCTGCTGACAGGTTGCTTTACTGCATGAGCGAGTCAAACCCATTCGAGAGATCTGATGCAGAATATTCGGCCATTTGCGCTTCATACATTCACCGATCCTCCTGTGATGGCCGCACATTCTTCGCATTGCAGTCGCCGACAACGTACCGACGAATGGCGATTTGCGTCTCAGAGAACCAATTCTCGACCTCGAAGATCCATTGACTGTCAGTTAGCACCGATGGGGACCATTCCCAGGACTATAGCATGCCGAGACCATTCGATTGAGAGACCAGCGGGCTCAGAGAAGATATCTCCAAGGCTGAGAGTATCCTTGCAGCAACTGTCCGTTCATCTGCAGAATATCCAACACATTGCCAGAAAGGCGGTTTCCGTACATGTCGAGCGGCGGGTAGGTGTTTTCGGCTACTGCGTAGCTCGCCGTACTCGAAACAGCCAAGCACGTCGTTGTCATTGTAATTTCTATAGCTAGGGAGACTGAGTCGGCCGAAGATTCGACTATCTGAGTCCCGTTGAACCATGGATCGGTGAAAATGTCAGTTTCCACAGCCATACTAGTCGTGAAGATCAAAGTAATGCTGGTGTTGGGCCGTGTGAGTCCTGCGAGCGGAATGAACGCTACGATACGCCGCCAGACTTCCCTGAGCAGGTCGCATTATACCCGAAGTCACCAATCTTTTGACCGTGGAAGTCAGCCGTGTACGAGCGAGCTGTCGTTGTCCTAGTCGTACGAGTCGCCGTAGGAGTTGAAGTACCGACTTGAACTAGCCTCGCTAGTATGGAAGATAGGGTATCAGTGATAATGCTTGCGACATAGTCCAGCTAAAAATTCTTCACTGGCAGAGGTGCGTAGGTCGAATGTTTGCGGAACGTAAGCCGATCTTCTGAAGGTGTATTGATGCCGAGATGAATTTGCGAGTCGACTAAGCTGGAGTCCATGATTGCGTACGATACTTATCGCGTCAGAAATCACTCTCAGGAGGCTGGCAACCTCTGGTGGAGCTCACCAGCTGTTCTCCAGAGCAATGCTCGCTCGGCAACATGCTATCTGCCATGTTTCTGATCACGTAGGTCTGCGGATCGGATTGCTTTGTGATCCGCAGCTGAGAGGCTTTGGCAGCATGTCCGAGCGGATATTAGTGACTCTGGGAGAAAAGACACCAGCAGCCAGGAACCCACATATGCTAGAGATAATGAAAGGAGTCCTTCACGCAAGCAGCGGCGTCTCGGGAGTATATCGTGAAATACCTCAACGAGATCATCTACGTTGGCGAAGAAGAAGAAGAAGAAGAGAGCGGAATGCCGATGCCGACCATGTTGCCAAGACACTCAACACCAACTCAATCTGCCTTCCGCCTTCCGCTTATCTAGCTGCTTCCCGAAGCGATATAGTTCGAAGACTCCAACAGTCCTTGAATCCCAGGAGCCTAGACAACAGCCCGTCGAACCCTCGATCTTGCCATCGCACAGCCTCTGCATAGTCGTCGTAAGAGCAGGATGATGGATTGAGGAAGGCGAAGAGCTATAGTAGGACAGCCAGGATCTTCGCTCGCACAGATCAGGTATGCTCGCTCGCTCGCTGCACACACAACCGATATGGGACGAGGTAGGTAGGGGAATATTCGGAGGTGTTGGAAAGGGAGGAGAGAGAGAGAGATGTGATATTCATGTGGAGGAATTTGGGTGATGTTATTAGAAAGGAGGAGGAGGAGGAGGAGGAGGAGGAGCAATGTGTGAGGGAGAATGCGTTATAGGATAAAATGGCGTGAAGACGAAGGTCACCATGGCCATAGCGATGCGGTATTGCCCTTGGATCGCTAATGGAGAGATGCGAACGTCACTGCTAAGCCGCAGATGGGCCTGCTGAACAGCCTTGTAGTGGATGAATCTCTAGTTGTGCCATGGAAGTGATAGATAAGATACAAGAATAATTCTTTTTTTCGCTTTTTTCTCTCATCGATCGGATATGATAGCTATCTATAATCACTGCTTCAACAACCAAACAACCCTACTCTGATAATCCGCCGTTTGAAACTTCACATTAATCCCCGAATTCATATACGTCTTCCCGGAATACGTGACATTATCCAAATCATTCCAATACCTGGCCTCAGGATCCAACCCTTGCAATTTAAGCGGAGGATTCACCGGTTTGATCATGGCCTGCTGCTGGAAAGCGAGCACCACGCTCTCGGAACCATTCTTGGCGACGAATTGCACGGCAGGCCAGTTGTAATTGTGATCTGGAAGGGCGAGGCGGTAGAAATCTCCCGAGATGACGATGGGGTTGATGCGGTCTGCGAGGGTCATGATGGAAGGGATGGCGGAGGATTCTTCGGGCGAGAGTTCGGAGGGGTTGAGTTCGAAGCCGAAAGATCCGCACATGAGGGCCACGTGGGCTCGGTATTCGATGGAGATGTTGCGGTGGCTGAGACCGTTGGGGACTGCGGAGACGTGGCAGCCCATTGCTGAAGGCGGGTATGCGAGAGAAGTTCCCATTTGGATTGTTAGGCGGTTAGAACCATCTGTGTTGTCTGAAGTCCAGGATTGGGGCCAGTAGTGCAGGAGACCTGCGTCGAAGCGTGCACCTCCGGATGCGCAGCCTTCCCAGAGGACGTCGGGGTATTTGGTTGTCAGGGTGTCGATGACGCGGTAGAGACCGAGAATGTATTGGTGGTCGGCGGCTGGGTAAGACATTTCATGGATTGCGCGGTTGTTGTCCCATTTTATGTATTGGATGTTGACGGTGTCGATGAGGTTGGAGATGAAGTTGATGATGAAGTCTTGCACTTCGACGAGGCCGACGTTCAGGACGAGTTGGTGGCGGGTGAGGGAGAGGTGGTCTTTGAGTTTGGTCGTGCCGCCCATGACCCATTCGGGGTGTTCGTGGTAGAGGGTCGAGTTGGGGTTGACCATTTCCGGCTCGACCCAGATACCGAATTTGAGTGGTTGGCCGCTATATGGACCTGTGCCTTTGGTGGTGAAGTTGTTGATTTGCGCCACGGTATTGCCGAGTCCGTTGGGGAATTTGACTGGGTTTGGTGTCCAGTCACCAAGACCTTGAGAATCGTTGTCACGAGGGTACTTGACGCCGAACCAGCCATCGTCGGCAACAAGAAGTCTGATGCCAATTTCATCGGCTTCGCCTGCAAGTTGGACGAGGTTGCTCTCGTTGATGCTGGCTCCGAGACCTTCCCAGGAGTTGAGCAGGACTGGTCGTGTTTCGTGGGTGTAGTTGGAGCGGGAAAGGTGGTTCTTATACAGATCGTGGAATGATCGAGACATGCCACCAACACCTTCTGAAGAGTAGATTGCAACAGCTTCTGGTGAGGTGAAGGTGCCACCTGGTGCAACGCCAATACTGCTGTGGAGTGGGTTCAAGCCGAGAAGGACGCGAACGAATCCGGTCGAGAAACGCTCAGCAGTGGCTGCGAAACTTCCTGTATAGATCAAGTTGAAGCCCCAGGCTTCTCCGGCAGTCTCGGTGGTGGAGGGGTCAACTAATGCAAAGAATGGGTTGTGGAGAGCGGACGAGTAGCCAGTAGTACTGCGGAAGCTGGTCTCGCCAAAGTCGACCTTGCGGAGAACACGATTCATCTCGTGAGACCAGTCGCCTTGCAACTCGATCATGTCAAGGTCCAGATTCGGCAGATCAAGACTGAAGGATGCTGCATGCTCGATGGTGATGTTGGCAGTTCCATTGTTGTGGATTTGGAAGCTTCGTGCGATGGCGTTGTACTCGGGGAAGACAGAGTAGGAGAGCACAGCAGTGACGTCCGAGTAGTTGTCATAAAGTGTGACGAGAAGTGTCGAGACGCTGCTTTCGTTGCCATATGTTGCTGGAAGGCCTGGCAGTGCTGGCTTGCCTTGCATTATCTCGTGAGACTGGTACATGAAGGCCGAGAGGGTGTCTCCATCGGCGTGCTTGATGTGAATTGCAGGAAGTCGGAAATCACTGCGGCCGACGTCTGGAAACTCCCGTCGAGTAATACCAAACCCATCAACCCATCCTTGAGTGCTGACCCAGGTAGGGCGTGTGAAGTCGTCGGTCGGTCCCCCGAAGTGATCCGAAACCAAGTCTCCAGTGTCTGGGTCGGCATGAAAGAGGTATGAGGCGCCCTTTGCGGTCAATGTGAAGTTGGATCCATTGGCAGTGATTGCTTCGCCACTATCAGCACATCGTCCTCCAGCATAGCTTCAATGTGAGAGTGTTACCATCCTGCCCTGCAACCAGACCAGCCCAAGAGGCCACCAACGAAGCTCCAACGAACGACTTCATGCTTCTACTTCTTCCCAACTGCAACCTGACCCAAGCACTCCACGTGGCGAGCAGACCTTCCGCATATATACCTTCTTGTCGGCATGTATACGGGCCATTGTCGGCAATTGACTCCGCAGTGAGGTCGTTTGCGGAGAAGCCGGGATGTGGACGTTTCTCGTTGCTCTTGACCACCGAGTCACATGGGACTTGTCTGGCGGCGGAACCGACTGTCTTGGCTCTGCTGTGGCATCTGGGCCGGTCTGTTGTTGCTGCTGTCATTAGTTATCCGCCGGGACTCAGCATCAGGTCATTGTGCCATAGTATTGCCCGGCTTGAGAACATCTTCTGCCCGAGCGAAGGTTGTGGTGCGATATCTGGCGTTTGTTCGAGATCCCTAACCACATCCCCAGCTTGGTATAGAACTAATGTTGTGGCTCAATATGATGGAAGCGCGGAGGCGGAGAATGGAGGGTTCTCCGCCTCTCTCCCATCTGCATTCGATCAACCTTCCGACGTCGTGATCTCCTCCACTACAACCAAGAACTATAGCAAGGAAGTCGAACCATGAGAGCGGAGGCTGTGGAGATGCCATGGAGAGACCAGGATTGCGACGAGCACGTCGTTCTCGGCCCGAAGACAACCCAGCCGGCGTAGCAACGACAGGTCAAATTCTGCGCGATCAGGCGAGCGGAGATGAGACGCGGTGACTGCGAGAATCGAGATTGCCTGCGAGATTTGAGCTGTGCTATCGACGCTTCCCGCCTGCCTTCTGCCTTACTCTCGACCTTTGATCGTTTACGGCCGCTGTCTGGAGCCAACGTGTCCATTAGAGGTTCCTTTGACAGTCGTCTAGGTCGAGGCTCGGTTCAGACTCACGCCTGCGATTCACACCCTTGAGGCATCGTGAACGATTGATCAATCCAGTGCATGGTCGGTTCAACGAAGAAGAAGAACAAGAGCTCGCATGAGTTTTTGGGGTCACATTCCCTGGCGAAACCCACCACGATCCGGTCCGACCTGACCTGCCGCTTTGCAGATAGAGCGATCTCGACACGATGCCACAAGGATTGCTCTGATTAAGAGGATGATAGTGGAATAGTTCCGGTCAAGAGATACATGTACAAGAGCGTGGAACGCACAGATCTGAGCAGTCTTGGGCATGTCCTGTCTGCTCGTGCATTATGGCTACTCCTCGCCTGGGCTCATAGAAGATCGTAATTCGTCTTCATTGGCGAACATGGAAAGGAGAAAGAAAGGAAGCGGAGAATTTGTCTTCACAGGATAATATACACAATATCATGAAGCTTTGGGTTTACATCAAGCTACTTGGTTTCTGTGGTTTTGCTCGCGTGTTTTGCGCCCATCCCAGGTCGTGCGAGAATGCCTTGCGGGATCAACATGCATTGTGATGTGGTCAACTCAGTATTTGGGCACAGTCTGATGCGTGGACTGGCCTAAATCCCTGGCTCGATGTCTCTTGGTCACTGCCTTTTGGTATACTCAGCTGTCACAAACGTTACAGTGAATGTCCCTGCGCAATGGCCGTCCAGTTGCACAATTCAATGGTATAACTTGCACTCCTGCATAAGACCCAACTCAATCTTGGCTATGACCCGAAGATCATCGCCTTGTGAGATCAACCTGCATATGCCCCTCCCTGACGCGATGCCCTGCTTTGGACGAGTCCAGACGCACAAAGCTCTCAATTCGAATTTCTGACCACTTCTCCAACCAAATCTCTAGTCACAAACACAGCAATAACCCTCAGGAATCTTCAAAATGGCCGAAAAGTGGGAACAAGTCTTCAAGACCGCCGCCGAGGCGACACATTCCATCACGCAGCTGATTGAGGCTGCAAACGAAGGCGATGATCTGGAAGGGCCCTACAAGGTACAGAGCTCATTCCGTCACACGAGGGACTTACATGCTGACACCGCATCGCAGGAGATCGAGGGGAAGCGGGACGAGGTCGTCAAGGCCGCTGAGAGCGCGCCATCAGACATTCCCGACTTCGATGACGAGGGAGCTCAACTCGAGCTGAAGAACGCCGCGGACATTGTGAGCATGAGCCTGAATCTTCTGTGACCGTTCAAGCTAACTTGTCATACTTAGCCTGTCGTCGCTGGTAACAAGCTGCTGACCGCACTCGAGGAGAAGCGAGATGTATGGATGTCCAAGCAGGACCTCGGCAAGATTGTGAAGGAGGTCATACACACGAATAACGCCGTGCTCGAGAAGCCATACCCAGCTGCCAACCCATACGCTCCAGAAATCACGGGCAAGACTAAGAAGTTGGAGGCCGAGTCGAATAGGCTCGCGAAGCAGCATGCGAAGGCGGAGGCGGAGGCGGCGAAGAAGGAAGAGTAACGATATATGCATAGAGTACAGATGCGTAGGTAGTGGATGAACACATACATACATACTGTACATTGATGCTGGCCATGTCCTCAACCCTTGTCGTTCCTTGGCACTTCCCCCACCAAGAGGAGCCGGTGAGTCGCGGCGAAGAACCAGTTCTCCCGCCTCGAACATTCTCTGAGCATTCGGGTTGTCTTACAGCGCACGACTGAGATGCGCGGCGTTGGGAGGAGATATGTCTGACGGCGGCAGCAACATCGCTGAGCCACGACCACGAGCTCCACGCCAAATCATCTTCAAGCGAAGACTCCTACTGACTTACATCACGCAGCCAGATCCCAAACACCATCGAGGACCCGTCCGACTCGCCCTTGTGCCATTTCGTAATCATCGACGAAGCGTCCTGGTGCTGGACCAAGGACATTGAAGGTCTCGAAAACTTGGCCGACTTTCCAGGCTGGACCAGTTCGAGAGGCCACGAGCCCAGCAAAATTGGCGGACAGATCTTTGTCACACACACACGATCTCAGGTAGTTCTATTGGTACGACGGAATGGCGAACAAAGGCGTCTGTCATGGTCATATCCTCCTGAGCAAGATCGCGCCGCGTTGCGGTAAGTGATGAGTTCGAAGTAGGTGATACACAGCTCCTAACTATTTTCTGGGGACATTCCGGGCCTCCGAGGCATTTGGTCGTTACGATGACAGTCCGGCGCCACCGGAGCTGTCTTTCGTATCTACTTGGCAGGATTCGCTCGCCACACACACAAATGGAGAAGGCTACGTCCACTTCTTATTATCTGTAGGAGTGGTTCTCTTTGTCTTTCGATCAACGACTTCAGTGCCGAAGACTCGTACACTACCGAGACGTGACTGTTTCGCCCTAATGCATACATTGCAACGTGGTAAACGAACCCACGGATCGCTATAGTTCTAATCTATGCTCCAGGCCAAGACGGCTCTCGACGTGGCCTTGGCACAAGGAGACGAGGTGGATCTAGTTCTTGTCTGGGGTGAGGGGTCGTCTCAAAGCAGAAACAATCCAAGCCAATCGATGTGCGCCTCCCAGAGTCTCAAAGGTGTCAAAGCCGGACAAGCGTCCCAAAGCAGAAGCAGCTCATCAACATGGCCAGCATGATTGGATGCCGGTCACGGGACACGACCGAGGCACGGCTCAGCACAAGCTTTAAGCTTCTTCTCCGTGGGGATAGCAGTGCAGCCACTTGGTCTGGGCGATCCAGAAGTCATCCTGTGACACGACGCCCAACGATACACAGTCCCGGTGACCGAGGCAGAAGGGATAGAACTATGTTCTGGCACGCTATAACATAACGGTCCACCCTACCAACCTTTGTCTGATGCGTTTGTCTCCCTACACATCCACACAGCAGCAGCACCAGCGACAATATGGCGGACCAGACAAAGCACGCCGAGGCCGGATTCCGCGATACCGACAACAGCAGTGGAGGCTCGCGCGATATGGTCGAAAATTTGCATGCAATGGAGGCCAAGATTGGCTATGGCGACCATGGAGAGGCAGCCAGAGCAGAATACGATGATCGAGATGATCCCAACGTGTACCACGAGGTATAGTCGACGACGCAGGAATGCAGAACGCGAACACTGACACATTCCAGATGTGCTGGCCGCTTTTCACCTCACTCCTGGCCATGTCCTTTCTGTGGGTCGGCTCGCAAATTCCACTCTACCTCTACGGATCAGTGCTGCCGGACATCTACTCGGAAATCGGAGGCGCAGGAGGACGATGGCTGTGGATGGTCATTGGATATCTGATTCCCAACTCAGCACTGTGTCCATTCGTCGGAGCATTGTCCGACATCTTCGGCAGGAAATATGTGGCAGCATTCGGCCAGGTGTGTTTGCTCATCGGCCCGATCGTGGTGTCTACATCGCACGACATCAACATCGCCATCGGTGGACAAGTCATCTCTGGTCTTGGCGCTGGTCTCAACGAGCTGATTGCTCTGGCGGGAACTTCGGAGATTGTACCTGTGAGGAAGCGAGGAGCATACGTCGGATTCATCGTCTTCACGATTCTGCCATTCTGTCCTTCGCCGCTCTGGGCTCAGCTCATCGCTCGCATGTCCAACTGGAGATGGGTCGGTCTTCTCGTCGGAGTCTGGAACTTCGTCGGTCTGATCCTCGTTCTCTTCTTCTACCGCGACCCAGCGAAGAGCCCGCACACACGCCCAGCCAAGGAGATCGCCAAGGAGATCGACTACGTCGGCGGGATCCTCAGCACTTTCGGCATCACGCTTTTCATGATGGGTATGCAATGGGGAGCTGCCCAGTACACATGGGGCAGTGT
Source organism: Pseudocercospora eumusae (assembly GCA_001578235.1). Lineage (NCBI taxonomy): Eukaryota > Fungi > Ascomycota > Dothideomycetes > Mycosphaerellales > Mycosphaerellaceae > Pseudocercospora > Pseudocercospora eumusae. Next base: position 88,363 of record LFZN01000083.1, read on the forward strand.
CCACGTCCTAGTCCCATTCATCCTCGGAATCATCCTGATCATCGCCTTCTTCGTCTGGGAATTCAAGTTCGCTCCCTACCCGATGTGTCCCGCCGGTGTGTTCTCCAAGGACAAGCGAACCATGACGCTAGTCCTGCTCATGACCTTCTTCAGCGGCGGCAACTTCTTCGTCATGCTGCTCTTCTGGCCCACCCAAGTCTACAACATGTACGGCAACGACCCGCTCGGAATCGGCATCCGCACGCTCCCCATCGGCTTCGGCATCATCTTCGGCGCCGTCTTCAGCCTCGTGCTCTTCGGCCTCACAAAAGGCCGCACCAAAGCCCTCATGATCTTCTGGTCCCTCTTCATGACCGGTTTCGTCGGCGCCGTCTCCGTCGCTCGCACCGACAACCTCAACCCCACCGTCTACGCCATCGTCACCCTCGCCTCCATCGGCGTCGGAGCCGTCATCATCCCCTGCTCCATCATCGCCCAAATCGTCTGCCCCACCGAACTCATCGGAACCGTCACCGCCATCACCCTCTCCATCCGCTACATCGGCGGCGCCATAGGCTTCACCGCCTACTACAACGTCTTCTACCACAAATTCTCCACCGAATACGTCATCCCCGCCGGCTTCGAAGTCGCGGCCGCCGGCATCACCAGCGATTACACTACCCTCTTCACCCTCCTCACCCTCGGCGGTCAAGCACAGTACCACCAGCTCCGCGCATTCATCGCTTCCAGTCCGCTCGTCATGAATAAAGACGTCGCGTATGATGTCGTTATTTCGAATCTGCAAATGGCGTTTGCCAAGGCTTATCAGTGGCCGTATTGGATTAGTATTGCTTTTGGCGGCGTGACGATTTTGTGTTCGCTTGGGTTGAGGGATATTCGGCATTATATGTAGGAGAGGAGAGGAGAGATGATGAATGCATGAATGAATGAATGAAATGGAAATTAGAAAGGTTTTTTTTATTATTATGCTACTACTGGTGGAATACAGTAGTATGAAGTATTATCTTTTTTTTTAATTTCGTATATCATCTTCCGGGTCTCAGGTCTCATCCACAAGCCGCAAGCAGCCAGCTGAGGGAGCATACAAAATTTCTAGAGGTGGTATGAAAGCTTGTCATTTGGTAATGAAATTCCAGACTCGCGCAAGATATTCTACGTATCAGATTACGAAGATGTCAGATTAATCATTAGACCTGTTTTCTTTTCTTCTTCTTCCTCCTTCAACAATAGATCTCACGTCCTATGGATGTTATCTTCGCCTCGCGGAATGATGTTTTTTTTTTCAAATCGAGAAGTTTAAATCCGATCAAGGGAGGTTTAAAGATGTTGGAATTAAAAGGAGCGATGATAAAAAGTCTTGGATGAGAATAGAGAGATTATATCTCCTAGCAGAGGGGGAAATCTTATACGAGTGCGAGTGCGAGTCTATGGTTAGGCGTAAGGAATGCGGAATGAACTTTTTCAAATCGAGAAGTTTAAGTCCTATATAAGCCTACCTTATGATCAAGGCGGGTTTGAAGATGTTGGAATTAAAAGGGAGGAATGGAGGAATGGGAGAACGCATAGCTAGTATCGCGGACACCTATTAATATTTCATGGAAAAAAGAAACTCTTGGAGCTTAAAACACGCGAGTCCCTTCAATTAGAGGAGTAAGGAAGAAGAAGTAAGTTAATCTTAGGCATAAGGAAAGCGGAAAAATCTTTGAGGTTTGGATTTCTTGCACGCTGGGGCTTGTCACTTGTTATAATCTGCATGCCGAAATCCGCAAGATCAATAAATCTCTTTGCCCTGGACATACATTTCGTCCTCGTAGTAATGGAGACTAATTAATGTCGAGATCTTCAAAACACCCTCCCCTTAACCTGCTTCCTCCGCCTAACATCCACATTCCTCCAAACCGCCACAGCCGGGAAGCCCAGCGCCGTAATAGCCGTAGCAGCAATCAACATATACCGCTGAGAATTAGCATAAGACCGCTGGATCGCGATTCTACTAGGATCACCAACAGGGTATGCGAGCTGAGCAGCGAGATCTCCCGCGATGAGGGTTGCGTTCGCGACGGTATCCTTCGGCAGACGTCGAGCGAGATCCGCCGGGAAGGTTCCGGTCCAGACGGCACCGGCGATCGTGCTACCGATTGCACCACCGATCGAAGAGCCGACGGCCAAGATCGCGAGGACGACGGCGACGTATTGGTGGGTTGTCACGGCCATGACGGCGACTTGTTGTCCGACGACGAGGGCGGCGCCTCCGAAGGCGATGAAAATTTGGCACATGATGATGTAGCCGATGTTGACGTCTGGTTGGCGGAAGATGATCATGAGCGCGACGCCGAGGAGGGTGAGGGGCATTCCGAAGAGGAGGGTTTGGTACTTGTAGTCTCCGGTGGAGCGGGTGATGGCACCGACGCCGAAGCTCCAGAAGCAGGATCCCATGCTGTAGATTCCGCTGATGTAGCCGACGCGCACGAGGTTGAGGTTTGGTACTACTTGGAGGAAAGAGGTGAAGTAGGAGTTCCAGATGTAGAATTCTATGAACGAGACGGCGGCGAGGATGAAGGCCCCTACTACGGTGCGGTCTCGGAGGAGATGGTATGGTACGAAAGTGACGGGCGCGAACTTGGCTTCCCAGACTACGAATGCGATGATTAGGACGACACCGATGACGATCATGGAGACTACTAGAGCGGAAGACCATTGCTCTGCCAATGTTGCGCCTTGGTAGGAGTATAGGCTGAAAGGTAGGAGGAAGATGGCAAGACCCGACACGATTAGGAAAAGGCCGAAAATGTCGAATTCAACCAGGTAATACTTGATGGATTGCAGCATTGAGCGTCCAGTGTCGCGAATTGGTACGAGACCCATCTTGATGGCCTTGTTCTGGTAGAACATGAGGAGCAAGAAGAGTGGGGTGTTGAGCAGTGGGTGGAGGATGGCGAAGATTCCAAAAGCCCATCGCCAGCCAGGTCCGTTCAGCATCGCGTCGGCGAAGTAGCCGGAAGTAAAGGTCGTGATGATGTATGGAGAGGCAATGTAGGCGAGGATGAGACCACGATTCTTGAGCTGCGAGGTATCGGCGAGCAGAACGCTCAAGATGTAGTTGCGACCATTGCCACTACGCATCCGTAAGCATGCATGTCTTTCGCGGCAAATTCGAGTCGCTTCAACCTACCCGGTCACACTGAAGACTTCTGCAGCACAGTACATCTGCACGCTATCGGTGGCGGCCATCATGATCGACCCGATCGTCATGAACAAAACCATCAGCGCCAGACCTTCCGGCCGTCCCCAAATATCGATGATCTTAGCCAGCGGAAGTCGGAAAAGGCCACCGACCAGAGACGCCACGACGGTCGTGATGGCAGTCAGACCATGCAGCTGGAAGTCGCTGGTAACGTATGGCGCCAACGTCCAGCCTACAGGACCTTCAAGCGCATCGATGAAGTAGATGATCCACACCCTGTCGCATAGAATCCAGTCTCAGCTCTATGCATCCATCCAGTGCAAGTCCAACTTCCTGCACTTACCAAGCATATGTCGCGTACAGCGCCCATTTCGGCCAAACCTGAGCAAGAGCCTCCATCTTCTGCACACCGCGCTGCATATTTCTATGCACCAACTCATCCTCATTATCGCTATCTTGAGAATTCGCAACGGAAGTTTCCTTCGACTGCTCGACAGCCATAGCGCCTGTCTTCTCATCATCACATTGTCGTCGGATTTCAGGCTGATCGGACGCGATACTGGAGAGTCCCATGGCTGAAGAAGACTTGGCAACGATGGGGAGATAAGATTAGATGAGATGAGATGGGGGAGAGAGAATGTCCTTTTGAGCTGCGAAAAACCCTTCCATTTCCCTCCCAACCTACCTACTCTATCGGCTGGGCACATGCGAGCATGCATCTTGGCGAACCCTTTGAGACCAGTAGATTATTCTCTGATCAGATTTGCGATATCGGGTACCTCGCTTCGACGGTACTATCGCTGCTGGTGTAGTGTTGGCATTCTCGGCGTGCAGCCAAGTTTACTTGGCGGTTTTCGTGATGGGAGGAATGATTATTCTAGCCGAGGTGTGTTGGCTGATGCATCGGAGAGAGAATTGAGAGATGTTGATGTTGATGATCGAAGAAAAGAAAAAATGAAGAAGCGTGGCTTTCGGCTTTCGGATATTCTTCTCGGCTTGGTCGAGGCAAGGGTGTGGACTACGGTATTTTATATAGGAGAAACTTGCGGGTCAACTTCTTCTTTCTCCTCCGGCGCGAACAACACGAAAGTCGGTCGACTTCTCATGAGAACATTAACGCTAAGCGTCTCTCTTTGGCGCCGGTATGCCCTGCCGAGCATGCTCGGAGATTGATTCAGAAAATTGAAGGCTTCAAGGCCACGGACGCCACCTGCAGAAAACCCAAGAGACATTTATTAACGGCCTCTGGAAGTTCACCTGACGTCTACCGTCCAGACGAAAACGAGTGTAGCACGTGGGATGAAGTACCGGCAGGAAAGGAAAGGCTCGAAGCCTAGAAAAAACGCTCAGCGTTCGAGACGATGCTTATTTCCTTGATCCGCAGGTATTACTCAGATGCTTATAGTCGTTACAGGAGCCATTTGATATCTCAAGGCAGAAAAAAAGTGTTGGACTTACTGTATTTGCCTCTGCAATCTGGCCACATCCGAGTCTAAATCATAGCCGTCTTGATTCGCTTCCAACACGTCCACTCAGCAAAACATGGACAGCCATAGCTCGTCGCATGGAAACAATGCAGGATCTTATACTTGGCTAACTGAGTAATACAGTTGGTATGGCATGCCGATTCCATTCCCGAGACCACAGCTCTGCGTATCAACGGAGAACTTATTTACCTCCCAAGAAAACTCGCCTTGATCATCCCTAGTCTGCTTCGGAAAGGAATTACGACAGCTTGGAAGGTAGATGCAATTTGTCTCAACTAGACTGACTAGGTTAGCATCATGGGAATAGCAGCCGAAGAGTGCTTACTACATTCAACCCAGCAGATTTAAGCACAACATTCTCCGTCTTCCATCGTGTTATATAGGGAAGTCGGACTTTAATGCATACAGGCAGGAAAGAAAAGAAACCCTCAAAATCTACGCCGGTGAAACAACGTACGATATATAAAGCCCTCGAATTGCCTTGACTAAACTTCCGTGCCTTTGGAACGTCATCCGCGATCATTGCCTAGAAGGTAACATGAGACTGGTATGGATCTCATAGGTAGATTGGATTCAATGCTCGAAGGGACTTGCTGCTTTGTGTTACTTAGTAGGAATTGGTAGTTGTTGTGTAAGCAATGCATGAGACTATGATAGGAGATACATATATCTCTGTGCGAGCGAATATTGCGAGCTAACTGGAGCTTCAGGTCAAGAACAGCCGATGATGAAAGAAGAAAAAAAGATGTTATTAGGTAGTAGCGCCAAACTCCTCGACATTGGGACTACTACCAGAAGATCTCGAGTCAAAAAAGAAAAAAAAAAGGAGCGTATGTATTTCCAAGTCCAAACCAACATTACATTTACGTTTTTCTTCATACCCCATATCATCAATCATAAACAATCAATCAAACAAACAAACAAAAAACAAATGCAATCTATCTCACAACCAAACAACCCATCCCCCCCCCTCTCTCTCTCCACCCCACCCTCTAAGCAACACAACTCTGATTCCCCTCCTCATCAGTCGTACAACTCTGCACCCCCCCATTAAAAACCTGTCCCGTATACGGATCAACTCTGCGCGCGCCATAAAAATCCGCCGGATTCCTCCACGCATTCGCCACAGCATTATAATAACTGGGGTCCTGCCAATACGTGGGACGACGAGCGAAAGGGTCAGTGTTAGCGGGTTGACCGCCGCAGTAGGCCGTGTAGCCGAGGGAGCAGAGGTAGTTGCCGTAGGCGCGGCAGTAGGCGGCGTAGTCGGCCCAGCTGATGCCGTTGGGTTGCGTGGCGGGGGTGTAGTAGGTTTGGCCGTTGGTGTCGAGGCGGAAGGTGGCGTCGTTCCAGTGCGCGTAGGCGAAGGCGCGGGCTTGGGCGAGTTGGTAGTCGGGGATGAGGGTGTTTTGGGGTTGGGTTTGGGTGGGGAGGGCGGTGGTTAGGGTGGTGGAGAGGAAGGCGAGGGTGGCTGCTGCGGAGAACTTCATTTTGGAGAGGAGGGTTGGGTTGGTTTGGTTTGGTTTGAGTTGGTGGAAGATTGATGATGTGGCTTTGATAGAAATGCTTTGTTTGAATCTTGCTGCTGTTGCTGTTCCTGTTGCGGTTGCTTGGTGGATGATATTGCTGATGTGGAGGATCTGAAGGATTCTTATATGCCTTCATCATGGGAAAGACTTTCTCTCGTGTAGACCAGCATCATCAATGGCGTTCATGCCGAGAATACCAGAATGCGAGAAGACGAGAATCTAAAGTTAGCATTCTCGCTGGGGTTAAGGCTTCTTACGTGCAGTCAACACAGCCTTGCTTCCCAAATCAGCATGACAACCACGCTGACAACAGGCATGAAGCAAGATAGACATGTGGAGATTGTGTGCAGGTTTCTTGGCCGCAGCACGTTTTGACCTCAATTAGGTATACGGAATTCTGCCGTGTACTGGTATAAAGTTCATCGAGCAGCCAGGTTCAATACGGGCGATTAGAAACTCTGTCTGGGGTACTCCCCGGACCACTCAATGCTCCGCCCACCTGCGGAATGCATCGCTTGTCGTATTCTTCGATCTTGTTTGTGATGACCAGCAAGGCTGTGTCTGCCGTGGAGTCCGCGGCTCAAAGCAGGACCCAAAACGAGGATAGCGAGAATCTGTTCAGTGCCTCGCCACATTTTCATGCTTTGACTGCTTCGCCGCAGCTCCCTCCTCTTGTTGGCTGTAGGCAAGACCACGCTAGAGCAGGGAGTGAAAGTCCGTAGCGCGGTACTGTAGTAGGAGTGCATTGCAAACTCCGCGAGAGCAACAATCGTTCAATCCAAGACTATGCTCATGTGCGCAAGCCGAATGCATCGTTCAAGCGCATGACGTGAGCCGAGTCTTGTTCGCCATGGCCCGTAACCCATCCGAGCCCCTGGAGCATTCTTTGCGAAGTATGTACGGATACCTTGTCAAAGTTTTGAATACGTCGTCAGAGTTCCGAATGGCCTCGACGACATCACAATTATTGCCAAAGACGTGCGGTATGGATGTGTATGTAGATTCCGATCCTCTGCTCTGCTGACCTGATACTTCCCGTGATTCAGCCTGTTCTGGTGTCATCGGTATGCGTGCAGTCCGAGAGGTGGAATCAAAGAGCTGGAAATAGAAGTGCATGCTCACCTAAAGTGGTGTTCTTTGATACGACTATCGAATGAGATCGCTCGCGAGCGATGCCGAGGTTGATGATGGACTTGGTGCATTGTGTTTGTACAGCCATTGATGCAGACTCGGGATTCTGCGGCTTTGTCGAGATGCTTTATTTTGAGCAAAACAATGAATGTGCATCCTGGCTTCGATTGTATTGCTGTCGTGTTATGATGTCAATTACTTGTAGCGTGTGGCAAGGCCTGACTTCAGAGGCTCACTGTTAGAGTGGTAGCAATTGTTCTTGATCAAGGTGGTGACGATGGCATGTGAAAGACTGTCGAACAATTGTTCAGGCTTGGACTGTGTAAGATATAGGCGTGCTCGAGGTGTTGAGATCGGGAGATGATGCTTCGTGACAAGATTCGCGATCCTCCATTCCACTGTCAATATGCTCTCATCCTTGGACATTCCTCACTCTCCGAGCGTGTTGCTGAAGACATCCGCTTGGGTGTGCCTCTCGTACGTGCTCGCATCAGTCATCCTCAGCTACTTCTCGACTCAAGCAAGATGGCTTCGAAAGCAAGAATGGGTCGGATACAGGAAGGAATGGCTGTCAGATATCCGAGCTCAGCTGAGGTCCGTCCTTGGCACTCGCGCAATAGTCATGGCCAACTATGAGAAGTCCAAAGAAGGCTTTCTGGCGCTTCCGCAATACATGAGCAAGCCCTTGTTATTGTTGCCGCCAAACAAGTTGCGAGACTTGCTGCAGAAACCTGATGAGGATGTTAGTCTCTATATTGTGCTGATGGACTGGCTTGGCGCAAAGTGAGTTCACTAGAATGTACGGGCCACAAGGCGAACTAGCTGATTGCTCTTAGGTATACGATGAAGAGCGATATCACGAGGGATCCATTCCATCTCGGGGTGGTAAAGAACCAGCTCACCCGCAAGCTGCCGCTGATCACGGCCGACGTCCAAGCTGAGCTTGCACGCGGATTTGCTCAGCAATGGCAGCTCAACGACGATCATGCATGGAAGACAGTCTCCGCCTTTGAGACGTGCGGCAGTATCATCAGTCGAGGAGCCAACCGTGTCTTCTGCGGTGCAGAGCTATGTGAGTGATTCGAGGTTGTGAAGGTGCGGTGCTGATCGATGCTCCAGGTCGCAACGAGGACTTCCTCAAGCACATTGGCCACTACATCGAAGGCGCGGTTCGAACTGGCAGTATCCTCAACTTGTTTCCCCGGTGGATGCGCCCACTAGCTGGCCCTGTCCTGGCTCGACGTCTGATGCGCGAACCTCTGCGTGCTTGCAGACAGATTGCGTTGCCAGTGATCCAGGACAGAGTTCAAAAGACGATAGGGAGCGCCAAAGATGAAGTACATGTAAGTGTGTATGTAATGTGCGCCGTTCTGGGCTGACCCTCCATCGCAGAATGATGCTCTTCAGTGGGTCATAGAAGGATGCATCAAGAGCAGCGATCCTTGCGAGCTCGACGCGGACCGGATCCTCCGTCGCTTGCTTGGAATCAACGTTGTCGCCCTCCACACCACCAGTATTACCATAGTGAATGCCCTCCTGGATCTGTATTCTTCGCCGCATGCCGACGAGTATGTGGAAGGACTTCGTGAGGAGTGCTTTCGTGTGCTGCAGTCGTATGGGGGAGAATGGCAGAAGGAAGTGGTGAATGACCTGTTCCGGATTGACAGCACGATCAAGGAAAGCATGCGGCTGCATGCAATCTTCACGGTCGGTGCGATTCGAGAGGTGACGAGGAAGGATGGCATTGACCTTGGAGATGGTCTGCGAGTTCCATGTGGAGTGCGTATCGCGGCACCGAGTGTCGCCATCCACAGAGACGAGCACTTCTATGGAAATGCGTACGAGTATGACGCTTTCCGCTTCTCGAGAGGTAGGGAGCAAGGCGGTGGTGAGAAGGCAGACGTCGACAAGCGCAGTCAAGGCATGGTCACGACCAGCGAGAGCTTTCTTGCATTCGGAGGTGGCCGTCAGGCGTGTCCAGGCAGATTCTTCGCGTCGCAGGAGATGAAGCTCATGCTCGCATACATCGTCATGAACTACGATGTGAAGCTGCCAGGACCCAGACCGCAGATTTATGACTTCAAGCATGCATCTGTGCCCGACCCAAAGTCCCAACTTATGATCCGGCGGCGTACGCCTCAGGCCGCGATCTGAGATAGCCGCTACATTCCGCCGCTTCTGTACGGGTCTGCCAGACCATTCTAACTTGGTCCATCTGGGCCTTGATCGCAGCTCGAGGGAGGGTAGGCAGCGCAGCGCAGCAGTGGTAGTCAGGGTTGATATGGCTTCGTGACGACAGAAGCGTTTCGGATAAGGTCAGGACAGGCTAGGAATCGCGATTGAGATTCTCGATTCAGGCATACTGAGTGATGCTGCCGTATAGCGAGGAGGAGTGGACGGTCAAAGGGCGGAAGTGCAACTCGATCTGGGTAGAATACATCAGCTAGCGGCCGCGCTGCCGTGTCCACGGCTTCTTTCTTTCGGTCTGTATCGAATGTCTTTAGGGATATCAGCAACACTGAATAACCAAAAGACTTCTCATATTTCGCTGAATCATCATCCGAGCGAGTCTTGATGGAATGACTTTGCGAAGACTTACCTCATCTTCACAATCTTCGACACATCTTTCTCTCGAGAATATCAAGAAGTCTCAAAATCTGTATCTCCAGTTTCTGCTTCACATACCGGACTTACAGCAACGAGAGTTCGCAGTAATACGTAGATCGACTGTCTCTATCCCATTATACAATTTTCGAGACGAATACCAGCAATCGGTAACATCACCGTCGCCAAGATTCGTGTCCAACCCTAAGCCGGAGCTGAGAGCTTGCATATCCGATTGGCCTGGCCCAGCGTATTACGACGTCAACATCCTTCATCATCAAATGATCAAATCGTCAACGTCAACATTGAACATCCGGAAGCTGCTCTCGTCCGTGTTATCCGGACATGACGACGACAGCGATTCCTTTGCAAAATGCATCACTTCGGAAGCCCGCAGCCTGTTGTTCATGGAGCTCCCGGCACAGGCATGAAGAGTGGTTTGCAGCATACACCAGCGCAATCCGAGTCCAGCTCCTTGAGAGGCATGTCTGATGAGGCTCAAGTCGTGAGCAAGGGCATTGCTTGCTCGTGAAGTAGAGCAGTGAGCACCCACTCGTACCGAGAACAGGCTTTCGTACTCGATTGAAGCCGCAAGATCCCCAAGTCGACCATAGCAGACTGAGGCCGAAGTGCCACTACTGTCGTGCAGGCATTATCTACATATCCAGAGCTCGCAGAAAGTTTCCTTGCACATCATCCACCACACCCCAGACCAGGTAACCCAGCTTCACGATCAAGGTTTGCTCAGCATTGCTAAATTCGGTTTCCGACATCCATGATGCTGCTGAAACCACCTCTTCTAGGATGGATTCAACGCGTCAACTTGGCATACGGTCTCCGTACTGACATCGCACACTCGCTCCCTCTCTAGCCATCGTGCCACTCGCTTATCACGATGTACCTTCTCAACACCCTCCTCCTCGCCAGCACAGTAGCTGCTCAAGCCTTGAAAGGTTTCAACTCCGGCGGATATGGCCCAAATGGTCTCAAAAGAGCAGCAGATTTCAAGAAGGAATTTGAGAGGATTCAGAGCCTGCCCGGCGCACCAGGCTTCAATACGGCTCGCCTGTTCACGATGATCCAGGGTGAGACCGATGGCGAGCCGGTCGAAGCATTTCAGCCTGCGATTGACACCAAGACAAAGCTTCTGTTGGGAATGTGGGCCAGCGCGGGACAGGATGCATTCAATAAAGAGCTTGGAGCATTGAAGAAAGCCATCAGTGCTCATGGGAAAGAGTGGAAAGACATTGTATACGCAATTTGCGTGGGCTCCGAGGACTTGTACCGCATCACGCCCACGGGCATTGCGAACAAGGCCGGCGTTGGCGAGTCGCCGCAGAAGCTTGTCGAGTACATCAAGCAGACGCGCGATGCCATCAAAGGCACACCTGCCGAAGGTACCCCGATATGTCATGTGGATACGTGGACGGCTTGGGTGAATGGCACCAACTTCCCACTCATTGACGCTGTGGACTGGATTGGTTTCGATGGATACCCCTACTATGAAAAGGACACTGGCATCAACAGCATCGAGAATGCGCACCAGCTCTTTCAAGAATCCTTCGACAAGACTGTAGCAGTGTCGAAGGGCAAGCCGGTGAAGGTCACAGAAGTGAGCACGATGATTTTGAGCTCAAGAGCACACTGACTGACGATATTTCTTAGACCGGCTGGCCGATCCAAGGGCCCAACGATTTTGGCAAATCTGTTGCATCTATCGAAAATGCAAAGCGCTATTGGCACGATGTCGGATGCCAGATCTTCGGCAAGTATGATACGTGGTGGTTCACGTTGGATGATACCAAAACCAATCCCGGCGAGATCTCTTTCAGTACTGTCAAGCCCAATCTTGGTGATCCGTTGTGGGATCTCACGTGTTGAGGAATAATCTGTCAGGAAGAGCGCCCGTAATGGAATATACAATGGAAATAATGGCTAATGATGGCGCCCGGCGCCGCAGGAATCCTTCTTCTTACAACCAATCCTGCTCATCATCGAACAGAGACCTCACTTGGAGAAAGGAGTTGATCTTGTCACTCTATCTACTGATGCTACGCTTGTGCTCAGAAACTACGCCCGCCTCAAATCTCTCCCTCAAACATCCAACCACGAAGGATCGCCATCGTCGTTCGTCTCATAAAGACTCGCAAAATCCGGCTTCGGCCTTTGCTCCTCCTCTTCACGAGACATATACTCATAACTCCTCTCCACAAAATGTCCCTCATCCACTACACCCCTCTCAATAAAATACCCACCATCACTCGCCCTCCTCTCCAAAACCGGCATCGCAGCAACACCAACATCGATAGGAACATTCGCACTCGCATCACTCCTACTCAATCCCCTCCCCTCCTTCTCATCCTCCACAACACTCTGCACAGCCTTCCAATACCTCCACCCATCCTCCATCGTCAACGAACAATGCCCCGCCTTCTGAAACACTTCTTTCCTCACCGAATACCCCAACGCCTCCGCATCATCCGCATGCTTCCCAATCTGTTCATGTCCAATCCACCCATCCGCCTTCGAATACAAATACAACCGTTTCCCCCCCTGCGTCGGGAACAGGTCCGGATTATTCAACGACCTTGCCGTCTTCGTCGCCTTATCCGGCACCGGCAACATCACCTTGACCATAATATTGATCCCGTAGAACGCATACACGGCCCACGACCCCAAAATCCTAAGAATCAGATTCTTCGGCAGCAAATTCTGCTTCGCGGACTTGAGCGTTTGCGACGTCGAATATTTCCCCGGAGAGCAGTCCAACACCATCGCTTCGAGCGGCAACTGGCCCATTTTCGCCCGCGCAATTTCCCGCACCAGCCGCGTCGCGCTGTACGCTCCGCCGTTGGACGCCACGTGGATGACGATGCCTTTGGTTTTTATCACTTTATGCAGTTCGATATGGCGTTTCAGGACCTCGATAGCAGTGGACAGGTTGACTTGCACGGTCGACGAGGCGGGGGATTCAATGAGCAGGATTTCGGCTTCCGGGTAGAGATATTTGTATTTTTCCGTGTATTTTGCAATGTTTTTGGGGGTTGCGCCGCGGCCTGAACAGAAGATTATGAGTGGGGGGGATTGGATGAGGCTGCGGCTTCGACGTTTGTGGATGGGTTTCGGGCGCCAGATGGAGATGTAGCGGCTGAGGGTTTCGAAGCCGGGCACGCCGCTTTGGTTGATTTGTAGTTGACTTGAGGAGTTTGGGGAGTGGGTTTGGGCGGCGCCGATTCTTTTGACGAGGGCTACGAGGCGGGCGGTGGATTGTAGGGACTCCATTGTTTGATGATGGAGGGGGTTTGTTAGGTAGGTAGGTGGTCTCGCTTTGTTGGAATCAGTCAGTCAGTTCAGTCTTTCGATATAATAATAATATGTCCTCCCGCCCATCCGTCCCCTTCCTTTCTTTCTTTCGAAAATTTTCCCAAAAGGAGGCGGCTCAAATGCATTCTTCTATTGAAAACAAATCCATCTTGATGAGACGGACGGGCATAGTAGAATCCCCGGGTGCGGAAGCTAAGTCGATCCGGCATGTGAAGCTTGGGGCTTACGATACCCACCCCCAGCTTGTACATGTGACGAAAGAAATTTTAGGCGACCGACATTTCACACACACACACACACACACATTCCGGAGACGGAATCAAAACAGCTTATCCGACTGGATGTGATCAGGCTGGGTTTCGTATGATAGTTGTGCGGGACGATCCGGAAATCCGATCACCGTGGATGTATGTATGTATGTAATAAAAATGTAAGCCTCCTTTTTACTGGGTTCGTGCGATCCGGGTCTACGGAGATCTGAGCTGACCGTCTGCTTGTTTGTGTTTCCAATTTTTTTTTGTTTCTTGCAGCATGCCTGGTCCTGGTGATCCAATAGTTCTTTCTTATTAGCTTCAATGTCTGGAGATATAACTTCCGAAAGACTTCGTTCGCCGCAACAGAATTTGCCGTTGGTGATTCTCTGCTCAAGTGTGAGAAATGTTTGTCCTTGTAGCCCGCGAAGCTTCCTCGCATTTTTATTTAATGACAGTACATACATACATAGTTCTACTGCCAAGGTTTGCTGGGTTGGATCGGAGCCGGGTCCTATATTCTTAAGTCGGAAAACCCTGAGCTTTTCGGCAGTGGGGCAGCTCGGTGCCCCTACTATGTAGTCCATCATACTATTTCTACTACATCTTCCCAACTAACGCACTAATTTGATTCATTGTTTTCCTAATAGATAATATGGATCCTAGCGCACATTTTAATGTAGATATTACTATAGAAAGTAGTGTTATTCGCGCGTAGGAATTAAGCGCACACAATAGCTCGTTACTAAGCCGAGACGCCGAATACCTTATATCTAATTTCTTAGCGTTCTACGGTCGGTTTACTATACTAACACATACTATAATCGTAAGATACCGAGCTAATATATAACATAAGAAGAGTTATCTTCGCTATTATCTCTACCGTAAGGCGTAGATGCGCAGGACTAGACTAAGCTGCCGGAGTCTTAAATTTATACGGTTCTACTACTACCTCTAATCTAGCTCGATTCACAATAACCGCCTAGTAACGCGACAACGTAAGATAGCGATATTATACCGGCGGAAGAAGATCTACCGGCGGAAGAAGATCTACTATTTAAACGAGATCCGGTAGATATAGCTCTATCGTAGGACGCTTAGTAGTAGGTACGGCATACTCGAAGTCGGTCTCGAGAAGCGGAAATCTAGCTAGAATAGCATACTTAACGGTCCTAACCGGTTCTCGATATGCCTCCTAGGCGCCGTAGTAAGAAGAGCATAGAATAGGCTTATTTGTTAGCGAAATAGCTAGAAGCGGAGGTCCTCGCTACTTCTACCGGTACTTAATCTACTAATAAGAGGAGGAATTCTCGGGCAAGCTTAATAGGAAGTATTTCGAAGAAGGTAAAGAATATGCGGTTTAAGGTTCTAGAGACATAACAAAGCGACATTAGCTTACTAATAAGTAATGGACCTCTACCGGAAGAAGAACCTCTACCGGAAGAAGAACCTCTACCGGAGGAAGAACCTCTACCGGAAGAAGAACCTCTACCGGAGGAAGAACCTCTACCGGAGGAAGAGGTGCCGGAAGAAGAGGTACCGGAAGAAGAAGAGGTTACTATCATAAAGGTTACGAAGAGGGTTAAGAAGCCGTCTAAGAAGGCCTTAGAAGCAACGCCTAAGAAGGCTTTAAGAGCTATAGCGAAGAAGGCAACTAAGTAGGCAAGGTAACTAACGCCTTCGCCGGAGCCGGATGCCATTAATCTCGAGATGTAGGTCTACTTTAACCGTAAAGACCTCGGTAAGGACTATACTAGCATGCATAGTAGTACTATGAACCTTAGGCGGTTAATAGAGGCTATAGAGGCAACTATAATAACCTACGCAACCGAGAAGGGCTTCGCTAGTAGCTTAATCCGTCGCTACTACAAGATTTAAGCCCTTCTTGTAAAGAATAGCAAGCCTTAGTCTAAGGACTTCCTTATAACTAAAGGGATGGAAGAGTAGCTTAGTAAAGGCCCTAGCATTGTCTAATACTTCCGTTAGATAAAGCCTCTCGGCATCGAGGTATTAGTAACTAAATACTAGAGCCATAGACCTAATATACCCTTTGCTAAATTAGGTCCGAAGAACGACGATAAACCCGCCGCTCTACTCCCTTCTTTAGCTAATCCGCTATCTTCTAACCCTACGGATCTACTATTAAGTCCGCTACTAAATCTACGGAAAGAACCTACTCCTAGTAGGAAGGATACTAATAAGCTAACTCTTCAAGAGACTAACGATTAACTCGCTATATATAAAGCTATTCGCAAAGTACATACATATACTAATCTATAGTGTACACTTAGCCGCTAAGGAGGTATTATAGGCTACTACGTGCTTATAGGTCGCTATTATGAGCTAACTGCCTCTATTATAACCTTTTAGCGAGACGAGATAAGGCACGACGAGAAGTGTTCGATTAAGGCACCGAATAAGGCTACGATTGAGAAGATAATCGAGTGCTATATAGTAAGATACCCTAATAAGAATAGCTAGAGTAAGAGTATTAGTAAGGGTAAGAAACAAGAGCTAGCGGTCTAGTAATAGTATTACTATTATAGAGCGCCTTAACTACCTACTAATCTATGGTATCCACCGCCGCCACCGTATAGTTATTTTTAGCTACCTGTCGCTCCGCTAATAGCTCCGCAACCTACCGCTCCGTAACCTACTACTTAGTAACCTGCCGCTTAGTAACTAAGTATTATACGGTCGAGTCCGCCTCTTACAGACGACGAGACAGATCTACGAGTACTTATTGTCTACTACCGCTAGCTTCGTTAACGCTATCTATGCCATGCTATAAGCATTAAGGTAGGACAAGATTTCATAGCTTTAAAGGACTAGAGCCTCGATATGCTTAAGGTAGAAGGGAGGTTAAAGAAGCTAGAAGAGAAGGTGCCTTCTAACGGTGCGTTCCACCGGATAGCGAGTAAAGTAGAGCGCTTCTTAAGGTACTATAGAAGTAAACGAGTACCTACCGACATGTTAAGTCCGCCGGCGGAGGAGGGTACGTAGTACGAGTAGAGTAAGCCGAGGAGGATGGATTTGCGATCGCAACATAATACTATTACTACATAAGTTATACTTATAAAAATTGTAGATGAGTTAGGCTATATACTATGCTTAGATCCTATCTATTTAGATTTTCTATATTCTATTTGTGTGGTATATGCTATATGCGTTTCGATTTTCGAGTCCTCTATATCTTGCCGCTAAGACCCCGCCTCTAGACCCTAAATCTACCCGGCTTTCTATCGCTTTTTTCTATTTATCTTAACACTACGTCGCAACAAATACAGATAATACATATATACATTAATGCGTATACTCTATACATATTACATTAATTAATGCAAAAATTTGTACGCCGGCACGTGCTCTATACGTTATGTTATAAGCGTTTAAAGTATATAGAGTCGGCTTTCTACGCGACAACCTAGTAAGCGGAGTCTTAGCGCCTATTACGGCATGCGTACTACTACCCCCGAAGCGACATTACTCTACTACGCGGAGTCTAATCGACATCATTTTTTTATGCTGTTATAGCGCCGATTAAGCGCTTTAATTTAAGTGTCTAAATACTAGAATCGAACTACTAGAAGTATATGTATAAAGCCGGCTTCCTATACCGTTACACCTACGTAGCGGAACAACTTCCTATAGTCTACTCTAACACCCTAACTATTAATCGCTAGCTATATATAACGCTTAAATTTAGCCTACTAGTTAGGCTCACCGTACTTAGGCATAATATGCTAGTGTCTCTTCATCTAGTGCTTAAATAATCCGAAGGATAGCTCGATTAGATTCAGGTAAGGCGAATACGGTAGTAAGAACTCTACTAATATACCGTACTAGTAGTATACGTTGCGTACGAGTTATCGGCTATGTGTTAAATAGTTGTCCATTATAATGACTAATCGTAGGCCTAGAAATGGAGTGCAATGAGGCATTACTTACTATTGTAACTAAGAAATAAACGACTAGGTGTCGATACTACCTTACTTAATAAGCGTAGCTCTAGGTATCTAGCTATTAACCGTATATGCCGGAAGGATACTATATCGTTATAGACGGTAAAGATAATCCTTCGTTATGTAAGGGAACCCTTTAGGAGCCTATCCGCGCCTCCGGATAGCTAACTTCTCGCTATAGTAGGTCTTATCTATAAAGATGAACTATTTAGCCGTCCAGTGTGCGATATTTAAGAGGTATGCTAGCTTAGCGTCTTTATTACGTTACGAGGCCTATCGCTACGTTATTTTGTTAGTTATCTTTATACTCTTAAGGCATTCTTTAATAGCTATATAGCTAATGTATATACTAAACTAGACGACGATATGCTCCTAGAGCTCGTTAACCTAGGTTGTACCTTTAGCCGCAAGAATGTCGACAATATAGTCTCTTATATGCGGCAATATCTTCTTCGGCCTACCTAGTTTCCCTCTTAGTACATCTAGTAAAGTGCTATATCTCTTTACATTAGTCGCGATCCGCTTTACGGCAGCGAACGAGCTAGTATAGGCATAGTCTACGCGCTATAAGAGCTATATATCCTTTACCGTAGAGCCGTCTTTAATTAGCTATTTAATAATCGCCTTATCTTATGCGCTAAAAGGAGCTATAGCGGAAGCGACGGTAACGGTAGAGATGCTCTATAGCGGCGGAGACTCGGCGGAGTAATAGCGATAGTAAGAGCGAGTAGTAATACTAATTATTAAAACTATTAACTATATAGGACGATAGCAAATGCTCGTTATACCAACTAATTACTATGGTAGGTAGAGCTAAGCGGTGCGGCTTAAAAAGCTCAGGGTTTTCCGACTTGAGAATAGGGGAGAATGAAGATCAGTAAGGCTGACTAAACACTAGCTTATTATGCTTATTGTATGTCAAGTCACTATAAAGGCTGTCGGTTCTGCTCAGCACAATCGGCTACGATATCTGTAGGCCTGGTCTCGAGAACTCGGGAGTGTAGGCTAGTGCGCAGTCGAATCCGGCTGCAATCATAGAGAGGTAATTCCAACTTGAACTCGATGCGCCAAGGGAACTAATCGGATTCCAAAGTCTTGTATGCTTCTTGAGATTGTGTTTCCGGTTACGCTGCTAGTCATGACACCGCACGCTGGCCGACTGCGAGCGGTATGCCGGAGGCCGCTGGCTCGCTGTTGTAAGGAGAAAAAGCCTGTGAACCTGACTAGAAATCTGCAGCCGCTCTGCCGCGTTGATGCAGCGAAAAGACAACTAGGCTTCTTGGGAGACTCGTGGTCCTGAAACCGCTTACTACGGGCAATTGTTAGCTGACGGCACGAAAAATCCACTTGTTCGCTGTTACCGGGCGTCAAACTGAGTTTCACCAGTCACCTCCTCCATGACATACTATAGTGATTCTCCATTGCCACCATATTCTTCTTTGACTCGCGCTGCGATATGGTGCTCTCGGTTCAGCTCGAATGCCCGATTCTCTTTCCACGAAGTTAGCGGATCTCGCAACCGGCAGCAGAGAAGAGAAGGCAGGGTAGAAACCATGAAACTTCTGCTCGCCGAGTGCTGCCGATTTGCTGCTTGCTAAGCTTTCGTGTGGATAGGGTATATATGTTGTTCTCAAGGCCCGCGATAGGCCGGCCTTTGCTGCGCTCGATAAGAACAAGCACAGCATCATCCTCCTTAAGATCTGCTACGTCTAGGAGGTAGCGCCGTTACCCGTAGCGGTACATGCGGATCGGACACCGAATCGCAACCTTGCTTGTACTTGCAAGAAACTTTTGTGCCATAGAATAGGTTGACGATCGTAGTCCGCGAGGTATTCTATGGAAAGAATAGTTGGCGGCTCTACGCTGGAAGCCATGTTTGCTCGAGTTGGAAGTCAAAAGCTGAAGGGTTGGGTGCCGATTAGTGACCTACCTGTGTGGATGTCAAGTAGAAGTGGTGGGTATTAAAGTGGTCTTTTACAAAAAAACAGCGAGCGTAACGTGTGCAAGGAGGCTTTCGTGATGCCACCCCTTCGTTAGCGCGGCTTTGTAAGCATCTCATCATTCTACCTCAATATTTCATCGAATTACTATGCAACATATAGCGATGCGATTGTATTGATTCTTGCACTAAAAAAATCTCCGCATCGAGTTGTATAATTCTATCACAAACCGCAGTGTATTCTAATGGATTATAGCAATGCATAATTGTGTGGTTAAACACGTGCTCGAACAACGAAAAGCCGCTAAGGCCGCGTCGGCTAGACCCGTCAGACCTCCGACACTTCTTAGCAAGTTGTTGCTTGTCAAGATTCGCGGAAGCTACCGCTTTGTAGTCCATGCTCAACTAACTACTAGCGGATTAGTATCTACTAAAAACAGCTAGTAGTGGCCTGTTCCCGCGCGCTAACGAAAGGGGTGGCATCACGAAAGCCTCCTTGCACACGTTAGTCAGTACGCTAGCATGTAAACTTGCCTACCTGGCATATGCTGTCTGCATGCATCGGAGGGGTTACAACTATGTCCTTTACGCTTGATAGCCACGCCGAGATTGTAATTGGCCTGAACCCCTACTAGCCAGAAATGGGGAGAAATCCATCACCTTCCGGTGCATTCAGATGCTGTACGAGTCAGGTCATCCATAGGCACATGAGAACTTATTGAGAAGCTCTCCGACCACACAGACCCCGAAGAGACGCCGGCCATCGCTATGCCTGCTTGGAGCATGGTCGGCCAGGATAACCAGAAAGCTAATAGGCCTAACTATTCCTGTACCTGGTCGACAAAAGCACGCTACCAGGATAAAATACTGGATAATGGGTTTCGGGACTCAAGAATCGGGAGGCGGTATTCTGTAGAGGTAGGTGACAACGACTCCCTAGTAGGAACCTGATGAGATATATATACGACCACTGTGGGAAGCCCCATCGAAGCAGAAATCTTGACACTACTAGCGAACACCTAACGGCACACACACGCACACGCAAATGCGCTTCTCAACCCTCGCTACACTCTTCGCCTTCATGGCAGGAGCTCTCGCTCAATCCTGGGTACGATAATAACAACAACATCCATCCTCCAACCCTATTTCTCAGACGACGCAACAGTATGTACTAACATATCGGCAGAACTGCGATAAATCGGAAGGCTATTGTATTGAAGGAGACAACATTTCAAGATTGCGATGCACGTCCGTAAGTTGTAACCTCCTCCTCCTCCTCCTCATGAATTCTCGGCTTCGCTTACATTCTAACTCTCCGTAGCAACGCCCTTGCAGAGTCCAAGGCAATGGCTGTAGACCTGTTGATACCAATAACGATGGAAGATTTGATGCTGCGAACTGCTCTTGATGAAACACATACGGGCTGGTGTTGAACGACGACGTATAGGTAAACGTAGGTTGGTTAGTTCGAGCGGAGCGACAGATCCAACAGGCACCTAGAGCAACCTTCGCGAGCCTTAGCGAGTAAATAGTTACGGAAGGTGTCTATTAGATCTAGCGTAGAGCTCGAGAACGAATTAGACTAGTGCATATATAGTATGCTTAGTTATACTTAGGGGCTAAATTTTAAAGATGCGCCCGTAAAATCCTACGGCTTCTCTAATTAGTCTAAAATTTATATTATAATTACGTGCGACATCCTAAGGTAGAAAATTTAGTACGTTACTTCCTCCTAGCGGATAATAATAATAATAATAAAGCATGTAACACTATGCGCTAACGATACTATGCGCTAACGACACTATACGCCGACGACATGCGCCGACGATACTATGCGCCGACGACACTATGCGCTAACGACACTATCTACCGAGTATAGTAGCATATATAGCATACATAGTACACATAGTATATATAGTACACAAAGCATATAAAGCACATAAAGAGATAGACTACCTAAAGAGATAGACTACCTAAAGAGATAGACTAAAAAAAAAAGAAAGATAGCGCTAGAGTAAAACTATAGAGCTAAGCTAGCCGGAGTTAGTCTTACGGATACGAGACCCTCGACTTTTATAACCCTTTAAGAGAGGATTAGATAACTCGATAATACCTTACTACTACGCTTATAATAGCCGCACCTATAGAAACTAGACGAACTACGTTTTTTAGTTATTTAGCTAACGAGACTATCGGGTTAAATAGGGTACCGACGCCTCTCTACGTTTTTTTCCCTCGAAGCCTAATATTTCCCTCGAAGCCTAACATTTCCGGGTCTATTTAAGTAGACCCGAAGAACTTATAACCCCTTTACTTAGAACGGAAGTAGAGCTACATTACTTCGTACGTTCGCCTATTATAGTAGATAAGAACGCGCTCGTATTATAATTAGTTATCGCGCGATAATTACTACGTCCTAATATACCCTTACTATCGCTAGCGTTGTAGTAGCGTAGTTAGGTAATGCTACGTAGTAGGTAGCGAGGTAAGGTTTAAATAGGTATAAGTGCTTAGCGTTTAATCCGCGTTAGTAGCGACGAGATAGTTATAATATTAGCGGCGATTATAACATTAGCGGCGATTATAACATTAGCGGCGATTATAACATTAGCGGCGACGAGGACTCTACTAGATAGTACGAATTAAGTCGATTAAGCATATCTCTAGTAAACGACGCTAACGAAAGTAATTAATACGAGAACGACGGAACCTAAGGCATCTACCGGCTTCTACCCTTCTACCCTTCTTCTACCCTTCTACCCTTCTTCTACCCTTCTACCCGCTTCTACCTAGTCTACCCGCTTCTACCTAGTCTACCCGCTTCTACTTAGTCCACCCGCTTCTACCCGGCTTCCACCTATAAGACCTAATGTTAGTAGAGGCAGGCTCTATAGTGGAACGTAACGTCGCAGAAAGGAGGGTACTATAGTAGAGGGCAGATTAATGTCGAGCCTTAGCGAGTACTTAATCTATCCGGAACGTAACGTCGTAGAAAGGAGGGTACTATAGTAGAGGGCAGATTAATGTCGAGCCTTAGCGAGTGCTTAATCTATCCGGAACGTAACGTCGTAGAAAGGAGGGTACTATAGTAGAGGGTAGATTAATATCGAGCCTTAGCGAGTACTTAATCTATCTAGAACGTAACGTTAGCGGAGGTATAGTAAGTTTAGCCGAGTAAGTAATTAACACGATAATTACCGCTAATAAAAATAACACGGGTAGGTACATTTACGCATCTATTCTTTCTTAGTATACGGATAGTAAACGTACATATACTTGCCGTACCCGCCTTCCGCCTTCTACTTCTGCCCTCTACCTCGCGCTTTCTTCCTCGCGCCTTCTTTCTCGCGCTTTCTCCTTTATACTTTCTACCTCTATACTTTCTACCTTTTATATCGTCTACTCTATAACCGGACCTATCGATATAGCCGACTTCGCGTAGTACATCGGTAGATAAGCCGTAGCCGGCGCCCCGGGTAGATAAGGCCCTCCTAGCGGCGGCGGTAGCGATCTATTTAAGAAAGCGCTACCTCCTAACCGAGGCGACGACGGTATCGATAATATAGACCTCGACGACGAAGAAGTAGATACTATAACTCTAGGTAGTCGAGTCTATACCTATACTTTATACGGTAAGCGGAAGAAGGCTAGCTAGTTTCGGCGCCTTCGTACTACCTAGGCTAATCTAGGTAGACCGACTACTTATTATCTACGCTATCGCTTAACTAATATAGTAGCGTAGAAGAAGAAGAGGAGTACCGCTACATCTACTAGTAAATACGCTAGAGATATAGACGATAATGTTAAAGCCGTCGAACTAATCCCTTCTAAGCGTAGCCGTCTATCGAAAGCGCTAATACTAACGCTAACGCCGACGCTAACGCTAACGCTAACGCGGTAAGTAGGCGGCGCGTCTTAGCCGATTACTATCGCCCCTTCTTCCATAACTATCGCCCCTTCTTCTATAACTATCGCCCCTTCTTCTATAACTATCGCCCCTTCTATACCATCTAGATCTATAGGCCCGCCGCCCGTTCCTTCGCAATTATCTAGTACCGCTAGACTTCGTCCTCGCGGCTAGTATAGTAGTAACGATACTATAACTATAGCTACTCGTATATAAATCGCTATAATCTCTCGCTAATACCGTTAGTAGCGTCGTGCTAGTAAGGATGCTTTATAGACTCCTACTATCGATTAAATCCTAGCTACTAATCTCCCGCCATTCTAGCATACATAATCTAGCTAGTAGCCGACCGATTACGGTAGCGACTAACTCCTTCCGAGCTCTACCCTCGGTACGCCTATCGGTTATCTAGATTATCTACCTATTCGTAATGCTAGGCGCTAGTTTAAATGCGGCATTTACGACTAACTACGCGTAATTAGACGTAAGTACGATGTACTAGAAGTAGACGCGGATATTACTATTTATTACTATTATGCTAAAGGTTATAACGATAAGCCTAACTAGTATAAGTAGTATATCCTTCGCCGATATAAGGTTAAGCGATACGAGTTCTACCTACTAGATAGTATATAAGAGCTCGATAATTACTATGTCTCTTATCGCATTATTCGTAACGACGATAATGTGCCTCTTTACCGGTCTCGTCCCGGATAGCGCGACCGCAATCGAGCCGACCGATAGAAATAGGCCCTTCGTAACTACTTCCTTATCGATAACCCCGTCGATCCGCTAATCTAAGTGCGTACTAAGCTCGACGGCTAGAAGGCTCTCGCTAACATCGACTATAATCTAGTAATCGACTTCTTTGCTACCTTAGAAGAAGAGAATATAGAGACCTACTAGAACGAAGAGCTTTAAGATAGATGTAAAGAGCGGTAGTTTAATATGTAACTCGATATACGCTAAGGTTCTCTAACCCTTTACATTTATAGGAAGTACCGTACGACTCGCGATAAGAATAGGCGTCCTAAAGAGCCTAGGCTTATGTTAGTAGCTAACCTTATAGACCCGGGTAAATATCCCTAATACCTACCGAAGCTTATAATAGTCGAGGAGATTCTTATTATACGCGTCTATATATATGTCGAAATGCGACTTATTAAGGGTACTTAGTACCGGTATAAGAATAACGTAGTTAACTTCCTCCGCGATATAGGTAAGCTTTAGCGAGAACTTCCCCTTCTTCCTAAGCATCTAGAGACCGTACTTCTACGCCTAGCCTAGGGCGATAATACTACGAATCGTATATTTAAGCGCGACTTTCGTGTCCGATAAGCTATTATCCGCTAGTAGCTTTCCTATCTTAGAGTTAACTATAAAGGATATGCTAGCGTACTTATCGACGAGGACCGCTTATCTAGCTTACTAGAGGATAATAACGTAATCGATCGCATTAACGTTTAGTACTATACTAACGACGATTTACCGCCGCCTCCGCCCGCTAAGAGTGCCTCTACTTTATAGTCGTTATCCGATAAAGAAGCTTTCGAAGACAACTTTACTAACTATCCGTTCGAGTCTATATTACCTTAAGCTCGGATGCCTAAAGATTAACGCTAACAGCTATAAGAGGTAGTCGATTATCCGGGGTTCCGTCAGCACACTTCACCCCGCTGTCGCGGGGATTTAAGCCATACGCAAAATCGCATTTTCTTAGTAGGCCACACGCAAAATTCGATTATATCGTACATTGCAGTCGCAAAGCCTGGGAAATCGGATGTAAGTGCGATCGGGGTTAGTATGCTATACATTTCTAGCACATTGCGACCGCGCGTCGGCATATTGCGACCGTATATATCAATTGTATAGACATAGTCTTGGCGTATACCTCGTATTAATAATGTGAATCACGTGATTATTTGTGCTAATAGATTTCATAAGAATTAGCGACAGTAAGGTCTTTAGTCGATATATAGCTACTACGCACTCGGATAACCTCGCGAACATAATATATAGACTCGCAATTCGATGCTACATATATCTCATTGTCTAAATGGGACTAGAACATACGGCAAACTAAGTTTTGCGTGTAGCCTACTAAGAAAGTGCGATTTTGCGTATGGTTTGTTTCCCCGAGCCTGCGAGGGGTGAAGTGTGACTGACGCAACCCCGGATAATAGGAATAATAGCGCTAGTAAAAAGACGATAAGCTTCGTATGTAGGCCTCGTAGTACGATAGCCCGGGAGACCCGCTATAGAACTACCTAACCTTACCGCCTTTTAACCGCGTACCTCTCTCTAAATTTAATAAGTCTATAGCCTTACTATCTCTTACCTTCCCGTCGCTCTATCTAACCGGTATAGCTAACTTTATCGAATACCGAGAGCGTAGTATCTCCTACGACGAATACATCGAGCACATACTAAAGTACTAGGATAGACGGTTCGCTTAGTACCCTCGCTTCCGTTATGTCGCTCTTAACATATCTATACGGAAATAGAGTAATCGTATCGTAGACTTCGTTATATAGTAGAACCCGGAGTATTAAGAGATCTCGCTCGAGGATCTTAAGGCCGCCCTTACATCTTATAGCGACGATAATTTAAAGAAGCTTCTCTCTAATCTTATGCGACATGCGGATAAGTTGCGAGGTACCCGTGCATACTAGACCGGTAAGCGGAAGTAGCTCGAGATCTATGTTATAGCTCTTAGAACGCCCTATCTATTCCTTACCTTTAGCGCCGCGGATAACTAGTAGTAGTCTCTTTAGAAGTATATGCCTAATGTTCCTACTAGGGACGAGGACTAGCGTCGTAAGATAGCCCGCGAAAATGTACGCGATAATCTAGCTATTATAGCGTACTACTACTACCGTCGCTATACTATCCTTTAGTAGATAGTACTTAAGCCTAAATTCGGTATTATCGACTATTAGAATCGCTTCGAATTCTAGGCTCGCGGTAGTTCTCATAACTATAGAATATATTAGCTTTAGAACGACATTAAGCCCGAGTTATAGTAGGCTTTATTACCGCTACTTAGATTAAGTACTAAAGCCGATCGATAAGCGCTTACTACATTCTAGGGCCGACATATTACTACCTTCTAGCTAGACCTAGATCGCACCGGTCTATAACTAGGAGAGCCTATAGTTCTATCTATGCGACTAGACGAAGTACGTAACACGGCATATCTACTTATATTAAACCTTAACCGAGTCTAGCGACATTAATGTAGTTACGAGTACTATTAGCGGTAAAATAAGGACACTAGCCGACGTGGATGTCGCTTTTATTATCC
This sequence comes from Pseudocercospora eumusae, assembly GCA_001578235.1. Classification (NCBI taxonomy): domain Eukaryota; kingdom Fungi; phylum Ascomycota; class Dothideomycetes; order Mycosphaerellales; family Mycosphaerellaceae; genus Pseudocercospora; species Pseudocercospora eumusae. Next base: position 114,985 of record LFZN01000083.1, read on the forward strand.
TCGCGAACTTTACGACGAAGCCCGTATATCTAGAGACCATGTATGTATATAATAAGCTGGATATGCTCTCGCGGAAAATGGCGACGACGACGACGGCGACGACGGCGAGGCCCCCGGGCGAGGGAAGCGAGTAGAAGGACACGTGTAAGAGGGCGTAGGAGATAGCGATAGCGGCCGATAGGGAGGTCCCGGAAAGAGTACTAAAGATAATAATAGTAGAACTCTTAGGAGGGTTAAAAGCACTAAAGAACGACATAAGGATAATAGTCGATAAGGTAGTAGGAACGGCTACGGCAAAGGTATGGAAGGGGGCTCTCCTAGCCCTAAGAACTAACTAAGGCACGTAGGCCTAAGTAGCTAGCCTAAAGGAAAAGAAGATAGCGGTTAAGGTCTACATTATAGACCCCTAAGAATAAGAGGACATCGATAAGATAATAGGGAAAGAAATCGTCTAAAAGATAGGGATAAAGGAGATTATAGGGGTAAAGAAGGATAGACGAGGATTAGTTAAGCTATATACGGTAGCGGAAGGGGACATAAGGAAGCTAGAAGCCTAGAAGGAGTAGATAACGAAGATTAGAAAGACGGCGAAGGTCTCGCGCTAGTAGTTTATAGTTATAGCCTACGGTATAACTAGAACATTCTAAATTTAAGATAATATTACCTAGCTTTAGAAGGAAAACTAATATACGTGCCTAGGGATCTAAATTACTAAGGTAGCATAGGTTAAAAGAAAGATCGAAGATAAGAAAACGAGGTTATTACTTATCGTATAGGTCGGGAGTATAGAATAGGCTAACATACTCCTAGAAAGGGGACTCTTCTAGGACTACGAAAGGATAGATACGGAAATCTATATAAATACCTATAGGATCCTATAGTACTATAAGTACTAGTAATACGGACACCTAGTAGTAAGGTGCCTAAAGACATTAAACACGTGCTCCTACTATGTATAAGGATACTAGGTAAAGGAGTATAAGGAACCGAAAGAAAACGCGAGGTATGTAAACTACGGAAGAAAATACCTATCTTAGGCTAAGGAATACCTAGTAAGAATTAGAGCCTAAGAGAGAGCGAGGGAGGCTAGAACGACCTCGCCGTAGAGGTACTATACCCCTAAATAGGAAGAGCTAAACCGGTAAAGAGTATATAACCCGAATAAGAGGTAAAGGGAGGAGGAGACTACCCCCCCCTACCGTAAGGAATTACCTATAGATAGGAAGACCGAGATATATCGACTAAGTAGGGAGAGACCCTAACTAAAGGAAACTTAACTAAATAGTACCCTAAACAAATAAGGACACCTCCTAAGAGGAGATCCTTAGTTAAGGGGAAAACTAATAGGACTAGATAGATTAATCCTAATAAATAATACGACGATGTTAACGATTATATAGTATAACGTTAATAAGAGTAAAGATAAAGTATAGAGAAGCTTCCTCTAAGCCCTCTAACCGAAACACTACTACGTTATAGCGATCTAGGAACTATAGTTAAACCTATACTCCTTAAAACCTATAACGGTAAAGGACCTAAGATACTATATAATTATATATAAGAAGGGAACGCTAAGAACCTACATCTACGTTAGTAAAGAGATCTCTATAGATTCTTAGGAACCTATAGACTAAGAGGACGGGGACTCGACTACGATAAGGATATATACCGCTTAAGGCCCGATAAAGATCTATTACATCTATAACCTACCGCCGGAATTAAGAAGTAGTACCTAACTTAATACTCTAGTAAGGATCCTAACGATAATATAGGACGATCGATAGTAGGTAATAGTTAGAGACTTTAACCTCTACTACCTACTCTAGGGATCCGACTTTA